>JAQGBW010002616.1:0-19105 GCA_034698625.1 Julus scanicus
TTTCTGCAGAGTAGGTTCTGCAGGAAACGCTCCGGGATATTTTTCTGGTGAATTCTGCACATTATTTTTGTATGGGAGCCCTAAGGCGTAAAATCATTGGATTTTTTTAATTAATTATAAATGTCTGTTTAATGCTATTATTTATTTTTTTATCAGATAACACAAATTGTTTTCTTTGAAATACGTATGATGCGGATTTTTTATTTTTATTTTCGTGTTTTTTTATGGCTGTGTTTTATCCTAACGCAATTGCTGTTTTTAGTTATTCATAAATTTTCTTCCTTAAATTATTGAAGCGGATGTAACGTTTCTTAAATAATTGAAAACATTTTTCATTTCAGATAAGCCTTTGAATTGTCAGTTGCATCGACTATTCTGTCATGTGCTGGTTTCAAATAAAATTTCTTTGTATTTTGTGGCAATCTCCCATTTTATTTAAAATGATTTTTGTCATTGATCGTTTTTGTGTGACAGTTTATTACATTTAGTTTTTAAACAAGGCCACTGGCTAGGATTTCAATTCATTAAATGAACATTTTGTTTTTTGGTAATCTGTACGTACCGTTATTTGTTTTTTGATGAGAAATGTTTATCAGTAGGTGTACTTTTCGTATAAGTTAGTTTTTTTAATGTTAAGTAATAATCTGTTAAACATGTAATATGCCATTATTTGTTGTTCATATTACAATTGATTAGAAAATTGCATTACTTGGATATTTGGCAATTTCTTATTATATTAGTATAATTGAAGTGCACTTTTGCACAAATTTATTTTGTTCTACTGAAAATCTTGAGACAATGATGTCTGGGCTATCCTATTTATCTCTTTCTGAAACGAAAGTAACTCAACTTTCGGCCGTTTTCATTGGCCCTACTGAAGTATTAATGAGGGGTTTATACCCTCAATGAGCTTTTCAAAGAAAGCTTAAAGAAAAGTCTTAATGTCAATATTTTCAAAGAACGTCGTTAATACGTGGGATAAAAAAAAATCCGAAATCCTGCGATGAAACTGGAGCTATTGATTATTTGGGTTAGAATCTGCTGAATTGGTCATGCAATTTATACACGTCCATGCAATGCCTTGGTCATAGTCATCAAAACTGAAAAGTCATCTATATATATTTTTGTAGAAAAAAAATCCACAAAATATATGATGACAACGACACGTGGCCTTACGAAGAGAAAACAGACATGCCCTCCCAATTTTACAGTATTTTGATAACGTATCTTTAAGGCTTTATGATAGTCATTTATAAAGTATATAGCGTTATACGAGTAATAATGTGACCATTTACTTACTTCAAATACATTTAATAATTTTAATCTACAAGTTAGAAGTTTACAAATATACGTATTGGAATGTGACATTTTCTGTAATTTGTATAAATATATTTATTTTAGTATTTTGGTCTGCTGAATTGATAAGACTAGAATCGTTTGCTGCTTTAATTAAACTTATGTTTAAATTCATATATTATTCCAATATTTCTGATGCAGTTTCGAATTTTGGACAAAAAAAACTCAACTTTTAACAAAATCGCATATACTATATATATATATATATATATATTTTTTTTTTGCGTCAAAATTTGCAATCAATCAGTAATTGACTTTTGTGCTTTGTCTGATTCGCCTGCTCTGATATTCGATAAATATGTATGATATAATATTAAAGTCTTTAAGAACTTACTTAGTTATTAAAGTTTATCTTCCAGTGTCATATTTTGATACTTGTGCACTAAGTGGGAAAACGTGGAATATGAGCTGTCGTTAAATATTAAATTCATTGACAGTTTGTGGTATTTCTACCGTAATGCAACATTAAAAATGTGCGATCTCTTGGGGAAAATAAAAACCGCAACAATAACAAATACGAGTAACATTCCATTTTCTATAAAGTCATGAATCTCGTTTTTACTTGATTCTCTGACATCTGTAGGGAATGAATCCCTAGTTGCCCAAACTAAATTCTACAGAAACAAATCGCCTCTTCTTTCGACCATGTTCGTGCTATTATGAAATAAATAATTGTTAATGATCATAAAAATAACTATGGAAAAATGTATATTATTAAAAATAGATGATCCCAGGTGTAAAAATGAAATACCAAGAAAATTTTTTTCTCACAAAAATTGCCTTCCATACTGCCCTCTAAGATTCATAACTCGACATGGTTAACATTTTTGCAGCAGATTCTTGAAAACATATCTTGGCATGTCTATTTTATGGCATAATTTTTATGGAAATTTCTGTTGACATATATATATATAAGAAAATAGTTTCTCATAATGCAACCAGGGGACCATTTCTCCCATTTCTTCGCAAACAATGCAAAAATGTCAGAGGCGGCAATAGCCCTAGGCAAATATCAATATATGCAATGATTTTACTGTACTATTCGCGTATTTTAATATATATGCAGTCCTCTCTCGTAAAGACAAGGTCTCCTATACTCGTGTTAGGGATTGAGAAAGTCATTACGGATTTTTCATGCCAAATGTAATTAAATCTGCATGCTCATTCTTTAATAGGATTTATGCATGTTCAAAGTGCGGACTTTTCATTGGCCAAAGGACCATAAACTTGGAGCTTTGTCAAAAAGAAAAAAAGGCTAGGCAACGTGTATATTTTTCGTAAATGTGTTTCGTGAGAAACTATAAAATATGGAGGTTTAATCTAATGTTTCGACTTTAATTAGAACGTGTGACGATATTTTAGTGCTTTTTGATATTATTAATTGCAGGCTTGGTGCGATTGAAAAATACGACCCTCGTTTAATTTCTGCAATTAATGATTGGGTTCAAGTCGTTTCGCTTTTGTTTCAAATTCAATTTTTCGCTTCTCCCCTTCTTAATTGGATTGCCCTCCAAGATTTGTGTCTCTTATATAATTTACGGGAGTTTTGTAATTTATATTTTCACCACATTTTACTTCTTTATTCTCTGCGAAGATCTTAACTTTCAAAGAGAATATATACTGCCGATTTTAAATTAAATTTCTGAAAACGAACGAAATTAGAAAATTGAAATTAATAAATGGGATTTAACATAATGTATAATCGTTAAACTTGTAAATTCTAACTTTAAAAAAAAAATTGTTATGTGTTTGAAGTTTTGTTAAACAAAACCATGAAGTTTTAACATCTAGAATCAAAACCTTAATTAATTTTACTTTTGCTTTTTGCTTTAAACATTTTAAATTTCAGTAAAAACGAAATAACTCTTATTTAACATGTAGTTATTTTAAAATTTCATTACACTGCAACAAAATCATCAAGCACGCCATATAAATTTCGTTGTTTTTATATTTGCAATTAGCCCCTTGGAAAACTCATAACGTTTGACGAAAAAGTCCCTTGTTTTAATTAAAAATTAAATATTTATTTGAATTAATGCGTAAATAAAGTTAACAAAAACAATGATTAGAAAATTCAAGAAAATTGTTTATTGTATATATTATAAATTGCTCGAGAAAATACTTACGAATATAAGTCTAAAAACACCTAAAACAGTCGGCAACTTCCATTGTATTGTAATTTAATATTTAATCGCTCGTTAGCACTTTCAAAATTTAATATTCTTTCAGGATAATTGCCTCCGAACCGAACAGCTACTTTATAAAACGCATTTAAAAAAAAAAAAGAAATAGAAAGTGCATTCGTTCCCGTAATTAGCTAACTGGTTTTGGGGCTCCCTGGGATTATTATTCCCCATTTTCATTTTGAAATGCGATTTCCATTAGATTATTAGTGCAGGTAGCTTTCTACGCTAATGCTAGGCCCTTAATTTTATTCAGGCGGAATTAGGATTAGCGTTTAATTGAAAAACCAAATTAAATTTGTAATCCGGAACGTTCTCAGCTGCCATCTTTCGTAAATAGCCATTTTCTCTATTAGCATTTTTTTGTGCGAATACACAATGCTTGTAGTGTAGAAAATTATTCGATGTTATAAACCCACCTTATACCTAATTCCGTACGTATAATTCCAACAAGCACATTTTTTTTTTAATAATTGCTTTTAATATTTGGTGTTTGGGATAAGCCTCAAGAATATTTTATTCTAATTGCTATTTCTAATGAATAATTGTCACGAAAATAATCGTAATATTACTACTTTAATTCACTCAATTTGCTTTATAACACTTGTTTTATAAATATTTGTCAGCAAAATTTGCAGTAATACAACCCAGCATTTATTTATTTATTTATTTATTGTTTCGTTCAACACTCATTGAGTACAATATTAGACTATTAGTCCTCGTTCATATTACAGGTATTCTCAATCAATTACAGAGTTCATATTGATCAAAATTTCATTAATTACTTAACATATTGGCCACCTTGGCCTTCATCATCAAAAATCAAATTGTATACTATCGACCACTTGCAGCATGGAAGGTATAAATAATGTCCAACAGAATTTTGAAGAAAAAAAAATAACACGTGAAAAATCATTGAAGAGGAAGGAACAATAGTATTTACTCTTCAGTCATTGTTAGAATAAAAGTATTTGCTCAGTTTTATAACAAGCTAGAAATTGAATCTTAACATTGAATAAATACCAATTCTCTTCCAATCATTAACTTGGTTTAGTTCATTGTATAAGGGCCGGGAACACTCACAAATTAATTTTTTTTTGCATAACTGCCCAACACCGGAAGTGTCCAACTTAGGGAGGTGGTTGATGTACGGAGGTTCGACACTTCGTCGCGTGTAGAGCTACAGCAAAGGGGCGAGATCTCCAATTTTATAGGCTTTTGGTTATAGTGTACGTAAAGCTTTTTTCAGTGAATATCTACGAGTGTTTGGTTTGATAGGAAAACAGAGGAGGGTGGTTGAGCTTCGCGTATTTTTCTGGCATATTTGAGGTGAAAAGTATTGAATCGGTTGGCTGTGTTTGCCCGCCATACATCATCCGCTATAGGAGGAGGGAGCTTAGTTATTGACATATTTTTCGCATCTACCAAACTCACTTTATGATGCTGCTGCTGTGCACTTTTTCTCCCAAAAAATATTTATATATAACTACATGGTATATGATATTTTTCATCCGTTGCAAGAGATGCTCTATTGATGTTTCATCAAACTCCATCTCGCGATATAGCACGCCTTATGTGTATATATATATATATAGTTTCCATTTTTTTTTCGAGTGTGTAATAATCTCTATTTTTGATGCCTTCATTCTCTATAGCGATATTCATAATCGATTAACTGAATAAAATAAGGTTCGCTGTATATATATATATGAGAGGTATTAAAAGTTCAAAGCCATCGCTGCCATAGAAATTGCATTGTTTATAATGCCAATTCCAGTTTCTAAAGAGGCAAAGTAAAAATGTGCACAACGAAGATTTTCAAATATTTTGTTAGGATTATTTTCGTAGATCCAACACGGACTAATTGTTTATCCATAAAGCAGTTTGAAAGTTCACATTTAATTCATAACTTAAAGTTAAACATGTGTGTAGCAATATTGTTAACATGTTAATTGTCAGGTTTGCGTGTACCAGTAAGAAGGTTGTTTTGAACAATAAACATAATGTTTGAATATGAAACAAATATATTTATTGCCAAACATTTTAAAATGCACCTAAATATAAGTTTAGTTAAATTTAACATTCATTTAGACATATAGTGAAAAAAAAAGTCAACATTAAGTGAAAATGTAGAATTATTGATTTAAAAAGGTTTTATAGAAATAGATATTGTTGACTTTTAGGATCGTTCTGGCAAGAGTTTCTATAGAATGTAAAGCAGTTTTCACATTTTTTGTTGTTGTGTGTTATCTAAAAAAATGTTCGCTCAAAAAATAAACGAAGCATCCATTATTTGGCTGCCTTTACTCTCGCTTATGGTGTCCATTTCATGAATATGGAAATCTCTCCTTACATTTCTCTTTAGTCATTTCCGTACTGCATGCAGTATACTGTTAATGTTATAGTCCTGTATATAGCCGATATTTTGTTTTCTTGCCGGGTCATTTAAGGTGATCTAAAGGGCCATTTTCACGGACAGTTTGAAAAGTAGAAAGCTAACAATTTCCCTTTTATGTCTATTTTGCTAAACATATTGCTGAATGGAGATGCTGAAGCGACGGCACTGTATGCAAAGCCCGTATACTTGTATGTTTCTTAGCTGAAAATCATTTTAAGCATACCAATATAATTTTTTTTTTCATGGGTGAATTATGGCCCTTCTCTCGTAAATATATTGAGAGTATAGGCATCCTCTACCCTATCTCGTTTTTCGATTATAGCCATAGCTGCTGCTACCGCTACGTGAATGCATTTTTAAATTATGATCGTGTATATAAACACCATAAATGAACGTTTGGGATGAAGGAATTTTGCAGGCAAGGACCTATAGCAAATGCTAATTAGCAAACTCACTCACTGCGCATGGATGACATAAGATAAGGCGAAACGAAAATGCGCCATTTTGAAGGCCTAACTCTGCATTTTCATCCGGAATAGTAGGGAAGTAACAGCTGCGTGTCGACAATTTATTACCTATAATAATTTCGTAATGGACGTGTCATGCATAATTCGTCCAAAAATGTGAATTTAACGAAAATCGGGCCATTGATGCAGGGACGGAAATTCCAGCGGCATTTCGGTATACACAAGCATAAACCAAACAATAATGACTTCCAAGATGGCTGCTTTATTACTGAACGATGGGTACCTCCAATTTTAACTGTTTTCAATGTGATAACTTAAGTTTATGGTATTTTCAAGATGGCTGGCAAGCTTCCTTAACAAGATTCCCTCCAAATTTAACTGTGTTTTCGTTACATATTATTTTATTATGTCTTGATGATGGCCGACAAAGCCTCTGTTTGCCAATGGATTTGAATTGGAAATTATATCAAAATAACCTTCAGATTTATGGGTTCTATGTTTTAAGATTGTTTGGTTTGCATCGATTAGTCATGCTTAGCCTACTTTATTTTTTAAAATGTTTTAACAATTTTTCTTTTAATTTTTTTTTTTGCTTCTTTACGTTTATCATTTATTTAGAATACGCCATATTGTGGTCGTTTTTGATTTACATCATTTCTAACGCTATCCTAATCGATATAATACACATGTTTTTTGGTACGAAAAAAGGCGTTTTCGTCCAATTTGTTGTTGGGATTTTTGGGTTGAAATTTTCCAATTACCTCCGCTTTGTTAGCTTCTCAGGACGAAATGTTAGTTCTGGACTCATGTTGTTATTTTTTGTTCCAGCAGCATAAATTGACAACTAAGTCATTAAAACTAAGACACTTTTCTGCCAGTTTGCTAATCAGTGAAGCTTCTTTAGCCAAAGCAGTGCCTCTTCATTTTCCCTTCTTACTTAATTGTAGATAACAATGAAGCGTAATAATGAATTCGAGTGCACTGAAATACTTCTCAGTGCATGGTCAGTACATTTTTTTCGCTTTTCTAGCTAGTGTTCTTCACATAGCCCTTTTTACATGTCAATTGCATTAATGTGAATTAGGGTTTGTGGTCAGTTATTTTATTATAGACGTGGACAAATTGCTGACACTAATTCAACTAATTAAAGAGATATAAGCGGTGAGATTATTGTATTACCTTTTTAACCAATAGAAAGGTTAATTGGTAATTAATGCCATCAATAAGAGTGTTCCCAATCTAATCTTATGTTGAGGACGAAATTTCGATGAAGGAATTATGTACCTTTTGAGCAAATGATCTATAGTTATTTATTTTGATATCCAACTTCAATTATTGTAATGAGTGGTTTTTCTAATTCGTTTGATGCATATCAACGCTAGGTACATCTTTATAAACGAAATTCTCTTTAAATCGAGATAAAAAACCAACATTCATTATGTTTAAATTAATGAAAATAAAATGCAGAATGTGATCAATGAACTACATAAATTTTTTTATGGTACGTTTTTGTGTTAAATGTTTTTTTTTTTGTCATTTTCCAAGCTCAGTGTACAGTATGGTGTTGTATGTATAAGCAGGACAATGGTATTTTTTTTTTCTTATTTGGAAATATATTGCATCAGTCTGACCTTATCTCGAGAATTTTGCACTATTTTCGCATAAGAAACCCCTTAAACCCATTTTATGGTAACTTATAAACTTGAGAAAGTTAACTGTATAAAGCTTTGGGTTAGTTTCTTAGCCTATTTCCGCGAACCCCAGAAGACTTTCTGATTGAAGATGAGTTAAATTTCTTTTTTTTTTATCAATCTTGAAGAAATAGTTTCTATGTAGGCTTAAGGAAAAAAGGGCCATTGAAATAGAAGCAGTGTTAAAGTAGACACCGATATTGAAAGGGAAAATGTGTTGCAGACAAGTGGACCCCAGAGACTCCCAATCCAAACTGGATAGGAAATAAGGGAAAAAAATACAGTACCAAGCGAACTCTTTCGCAAATAGAGATTTCAGCTTTTTTGCATTATTTCAGATACCGGTTTTTTTCTTTTTTGAAATCTGTATTTTGGTAGTTCATGCAGATAACATAAAGCCATAAAATTGAATGTGTTTTTGTGAAAGTTTTTTTTAAGGTCAGGATAGATTTACAGACACTGATTTCATGTTATAATAAACAACTGTGTCGAGTCACTTTCGACTGAAGCCAGCTAAACACATGACAAATAAAACTTGCATTATTCTGAACAAATGCATTTAAAACATTTTCTGACAAAATGTAACTTTAAAATAAGTGCATTATTAGTTAATGTAATCGATCGAAACATAATTATTTTTCTACTGGATTTGTTTTAATAACCTTTGAAACGCATTTTGTAAATTGCATGTCCAGTGTATATCTTGTCTTTGTAAGTTTTCTCATTCTAAAAGTATTTCCTTATTTTAGCATAGTTTTTGAAAATGCTTAAGTGCGGTATTATAAAATTCACCCTTATTTCTATGAAGTTTGCCATATACTTTAATATGTATAATTCTAAAATGCATTTCTTTGCTTGACACTACTATTTGCAGTGATATTGTGGAATTGTAATTTATCCAAGAAAATATCACTTTTTACAATAATGTGTTATTTAAATATGCTGCAATATTCTATAGTCTTAAGGTTTCTTTCAGAAATCTTACTTTAAATATTCCCATAAGCCTAATATGCAATGCATTTGGAATTCCTGATTTCTTGTAAGTCTCGTAACATTAATTAAATCATGTAAATAAAACGTCTAAATAAATTTCGCCAGACAGTTTTGAGAGAAGTCTGAATGTAGAAAAAAACGTAATCTCAAATGCTCAACTCGAACGAGTTATCTCATTAATAAAATGCGATTTTCATTCTCTATTTTTCCAACAAAAAAAAAAGATTTAATTTGAAATCTTCCTGCACTTTGTCTACTAATGTGAGTACCCTTCAGTGTGTTTTATCAACTCGTATATAAAATTACTTACAACCTATTAAGTGCTCCACTTGCTTGTGCATATATTACATTATTCGTGACAAGATAACGGAAGACAATATATTCAGGATGAGCGCCTTATTATGGGGTATTATTATTACTCGCAAGTTTATTGCTGTAATTTGAGTATCACAGGTTTTTCAAACAAATTTCCGCAATGAAATAGTCCTACAACAGCTTTATTAGTGGCTGAAGTTGCATAGCTTCTCCATGCAGTAACATATAAGTTATGGCAATTAATTGCAATGGAATGATGTCTTGAATGTTTGCAAATAATTATCTGATACCTAATTATTTCCCCTGCTTCGTCATATTTATTATTGTTATCTATTGCTATTAACACCTTTGAAAAACAGTAGTCAGATCATTTTTAATATTTTCCAATGACTTATCCTAGATGTCTTAAATTATATTTGCTTCCGTATAGAATTAATTGCGATGTCATTATTTTTGGTCAGACTACAAGTAAGAATTGACAAGAGGGCATTCTAAATTTCAAATTTGTTTGAAAAGTTTCATTCAATGTAGAAAATGCATTTTTATGTGCACATTTTACGATCACATTTTATGCCTGTTTTGCAAACGAGATCATTCTAGTTAAGAAAATTGAACTTCTCACCGCCGATTTATTATGCTGGTTGACTATATAACTTTCGACTTTATGATAACCGTCACTTGCAGATGTAAATTTAGAAATTTGAAGGCAAACTAAAAGGAAAATTGCGCATTAAAATAGAGAATATGAAACATATTTTCTCGTTGTCCTTTAGTGTTGCAAAATTACATCATGTGAAAGTTTTCACTTTAAATGAAAAATTGTTAATTCATGAGAAATCATCGCAATATGAACATATGTATAGCGTTAGAAAATATGCTTTAATTTTTAATAACATTGTTTGCACTAAAATGTTTGAAATAGATAAATATGTGTAATTTAAGAGAGAAGGGATATTGGAATATACTGAGATAGATATGTATATGTCAATATTTATTGTATATATAGTTTCAAATTAGCACTGGTGTTTTCTAACAGCATAGTACAAGAATTCCGTATATATGTTGATTTAGACAAGTAAAATTTCAAAAAGTACTTATGTATGACAACTGTTGAAATATCTTTGAAATTAATTGACTTTAAATTTGAAAAATATATGCAACCGCATTTCTTATTTATATAGTAAAAAATATACATATATTCACATATGTGCATTCACACACACGCGTGTGTGTGGATACTATATTCGCGTATATAGTATATGTTTGTTTTATTTGTATCTTAATAGTGGATGTTTTCGAAATATCCCTAATTATTAATGAATTTATTTGCCACCCTGTAAAACATGTATGAGCTTAATGTAGAGGATGCATGATTTTACAGAAATATATTAATAGAAAATTAATTCTGTAGACAGAGCGTTGACCCTTCTGAAAGCTCTAATGTCGATCTATGGATGATATGGCAAAAATAATCTGATTATATGGCATAATATCTAATAACATGTTCACTGTACAAGCCCATCTAAATAGGGTATTGTATTTTCCATACAGCGAATCTTCGGAAGAGATTTTTGGGTTAGAAAGAAGATTTTAATTTTGGAGCATATTAATATTACATGGAATATGTATGATATGCATTGGAATACGTTTTCCCTTTTTTCAAATTTGTAAGTAGTGTCATATTTCAATACTATTTTGCATGCGATATTTTCAAATATAAACGCAGTAAAATATGTTTATTGCATATATATATTAGGAATAGACATGTATGATAATATTTCAGCAAGTGCTAAACAATTGATCATAACACCAAATTGGTATGCAAAACGATTTAAATGCATTTAACGTGTATCATTAGTGTAAATTATCTTAAAAAAGAGCTAGGAAATACTAAAGCTTTTCCATTCTATCAAAAATTTCATTCCGCTAATCGTTTGAAACATTATTTTTTCATTCAAATTGCTTACATAATCCTACCAAAAACATGAAGTATATTTTGCACAAAACTAACTTAACATGCAATTGTTCTTTTTTCAAATGTAGCATTATCGTATTTAAACTAATTTTGCAAAAAGTTTATAAAAATTTCATATTTAATAAAAATGCATATTTTTGAATATGTTTTGTTGATTTTTAAACAAAAAAAAAAATACTTGTTTTATATTTCTTAATATTCTGGTCTAATTAATAAAATATTTTTTTTTATAAATTATTTGTATATTATATTATTTTTAAAGTTAAGTTGCATGTCGCATATCCCCTTGTTTTCATTGAATAATCTTCGCAAATCCATCCGAAATTATTTTATCTCCATTCTACATATATGATCAAACCTATTCCACCCGAAGGTTCGCGACCTTTGCCCTGGCTTTGGAAGTCGTCGACCTCTATGGTTTACATATCATTCTCAATGTTTGTGTTTCTGTTTGCTAATGGCTGTTGTCATCGCGACTTTGGTCTCTGGTGTATTTTGTCCATGCAAATATATAGCGTGAATCCTTTGGGCAAAATGCTGGTTAATCTTTGTTGGCGAGGCATTGTCTTTCAAATTGCTCTATTGACGCTATGGTCTATCAGTTTGCTTATCTGGCGCCCATCTTGAAATATTACTCTTGTTTAGCCAAAGGCAATATTTTCCAAAACCGATAATGACTTATGCTCGCAGATTAGGCAAAGCCAAACATATTACAATGACATCATTTCTACATTTAATGCAAAATCATATCTTTTCCAAAGAAGTGATTGTTCAATCACTTCTTTGGGAAAGGTATTCACGAGTTGCTATATTTCTTGTTTCCTAACATTTCCTTAGCGAAATATAGACTTTATATGTAGGCAAAATAAAATTCCATTATTGTTTTTTTGAGAAATTTTTGTTTTCCTATATTTCCATTACAAATTTCAGTTGCCCTATATTTTCATTAGAAATTTCAGTTTTATTTTACTATACATGTATTTCATTTTTTGTGTTCGTGTTGTTATCCTACATATTCTTGAGAAATTCCAGTTTTCTATTTTATTTGAGAAATTCCTGTTTTCATATGGCTGTATGAGAAGCTTCCATTTTGGTTTTCGATATCTTCTTGAGAAGTTTCCTATTTAGTTATGTTTTTAAAGGAAGTTATTTTTCTAAAACGATTTGTTTTGTTATTCTTATGGCACTGTGGTCCAATTAAGGACTGACGTTGCAATTTCAAATAATGCAGTTGACTTGTTTACATCATGGATGGATTTCTAAATTTAAAATCAGATAGTCCCTTAAGCTGTTTTCACATTTCATGTTTTCCTCATTTTTGGTCATTTATTGCTTTCGATTATCGTTAATCTACATGTGCCTGTGTTTATTTAACATACTTTTTGGTATATCGTTTGACTATCATTTTGGGATTTGTCCTCTGGGCACGCATGCGCTTAGCTCATCTCCTGTATATTATACATGTATGTTGAGGTATAATATATATGTATTGCAGTTTCCAAGATTGCATTTCATTTATCATGTGCCTTGCTAGCGAAATAAAGTCGACCAATTTCTGTTGATGACAGTTATTGGAAATATATGTAAATGAAAATGGATGATTGAAGACGCTTGGTTCCAACCACCAGGGGGAAAATCTGTGAATGATGAAGACGAGGGATGCGGGAAGGGTCAAGGGTCGGTCACAAAGGGCACGAGCACCTAGCCTTCCTTTCCTCACTCATACATAATTCATCCCTTAATGAAGAGTCAAAACCTAAACGCTGGAAGAGGTTCAAACCTATCCATCTCCTAACCTGGTTTTAAACTTTGCCCTGGGATTTCCTTCATCTCAATCTTACAAAGGTCTTAAGATCGCCATTTTCAAATCGGAATTCCATGGCATACATAGTTTCATATACTGTAAATGATATGGTTTAGATATATTTAAGACCCTTAATCTTTGTTCAACATCAACCCACTAATGACCACGCCTGAAACTTTGAAATGACTACATAATTAGTCACTTATGGCTTTATATGTGAATAATATATTTTATAAGCATGATGGGCATAAATGACTATGCTGACCTCGATTAGTCCAAGATAGATCCGTCTATAAAACTGCCTAAATGCAAGGTCAGGTACTGTTTTTTGCATCCCTCATGGACGTTATCTCCTACAGTAAGCTGGGGTGTGTATGATGTAATTAACTTGGGTTTTGGTATGTGTAAGACATTTGTTTTGTAACACTGCCAACTCTTGTAATTTTTATAAACGCAAATCCAGTGATGTAGCCTTTGTAAAAAAACCTGCAAGTTGCACCTTTAAAAATGATGAAATTTCACTTTATACACCACACATCTTTAATACGATATTTGGTTGATCAATAAAAAATATATTTGGTATTTTAGGTCATTTTTTAATTTGTTCTTAATGTACTGGATGTATTAGATATATTAAATTATATTTTCTGATTTGAATTAATACTTCAAAATCTATTAATATGGTTGAACTAGGAATGTTAGTGATAATATGTAGCTTTGTTCAGTATGCTCATTTTATTTTAATCATATCGCGTATTTTCCAACAAGTTTTACATCAATTTCGACATTTTTATCAAAATGGGAATGCAGTTTGTAAATGCTCATTTTGCATTGCCTATTCAACAAATGTGAAAATTGTTTTTATTCATTTGACTGCTTGATTTGATTAAAAATCTTTCCAAGTCCCATTGATAGAGTAGGCCTTTATCTCACAGGCATAATATATTCTTTTATGTGATAGTGATTTTATTTACTACTTTTAAAGATGAGATGTGGTATATGGGATCAGCATTACGAAAATATCTTTATTTCACATAATCAATTTTTGCCTTTCGGAGACTATTTATTATTGGGTTATCTTTCGGATGTGCGCTAATTTCTCCTCTATTATGTTTGACATTCCCATTTTTTATATTTATAAATATTCAGCAGGGTTGTCAGACTAGACCTTTAGCGTAACTTTCTCCCTTTCAGCTTAAATATAACGCATTTTTGGTTTTTTTTTTCTTCATATAACTGCTAGCAGACAGTCGCCAAACAAGTTGAAATTATGCCGCGAATACTTGCGTTTAAATATTCAGTATCGCATACTGAATTTAATTTAATCTTTTCTGTAACCCTAGAGATGCCATTGCAACGTAAATTTTATATAATTGTATACCGATGCTACCATATAATTTGTGCAGACTGTGCAATTTTCTATTTTTGTATTCAGATAGACTGTTGAAAAGTCTTAAAACAGTTTAAGTTTAATTATTTTCGTTATACTCTGACTGAATCTTGTGCATATTCAAAATATGTACAATAATTAAATGGATTCTGCGATTTACATAGGTTGCAGAGTCATAAAATTTTACAACCTGCATTTTCAAATATACTACTGCAACTTAATTTTGTGGTATTTAGGAGCTAAAGAGTTTCTCTTAAATAGATATTTGGTTTTCACAAAAGTAGTCAGAATCTTGTTTATCTATTTATTTTTGTCTGAATTTGCGTTGTTACTGAGAATGTGGAAAATTTGAATCTATGCAATTGTTGCAATGTAGAGGCTTTACAGGACTCGGCCCGTCTTGCCTATTGTTTTAGTGGTTTATTTTGAGTACGAGTTTGTGTTAATTTACTCTGCAGGTGTTTTGAGTATTTTGATATACATTGACTGAACTTGGTTTTAAGATTATTTTGTCATATTCGTTTTCTAAATATAAGTAAGTTTGATGTTCACAAAATATGAAAATGTTTGATAAATATATGAAACTGTTGCCATTTAATAAAGCAATATACCGTAATATTATTGTTTAACTTAATGCTGAAAATCGTCAACTTTTCTCTAAAAATATGAAATGTAAATTACTATGCAAGATTGCCTCATTTGGATTTCTATAACAAAATTGAAAACTCGTGTGAAAACTGCAACTCCATTGTAAAAAACTTTAAATAATTTCTAAAATCTAGATGTTTTTTCCACACTAGCTTTAGGTATGAAATTTGTATCGTTTACAAAGAAGGACGCATATTTTTATTCGTAAATTTTTACGACGTTAAGTATGTTGCCAGCAGTGCTTCAAATAAAAAGAATTCAATTTATTAGGTTTTTTTGAGATAATGCTAAAAGCCATCTGGGACACATAGCTTTTCTTAGTTTATATGAATATATTTTCCTATTAGCTTCTAGTGGAAAATATATAAAACCATTTTAAGCTTCTCATATTGGATGCTTTTATTTTTCATATGTAGAAACGAATATGCAGTATGTATTTTCCACGAGCAAAATTGTACCAACGTCTGTATCATATCATCATTCCTTCAGGTATATAATCTCTTTGAAAAGCTAAATTAATTGCTCGAGCTCCTCAATTTCAATTTCTGGTTGGTTCAACAACAAAATAATGATAGCAATTTATTCGTAAATAGTACTCTGAAAGACTTAATAGTTCTTGCTTTGCATAAATTAAAGTGAAGAGTTAGTTTGTAAGGCTTCATGGATTTTGGTTACATTATCTTTTTTTGTGAATACATGGATAACAGATTTCTAAACTTCCATCTCAAATATTCTTTTTTGGTTTCTCTAAATTTCATATCCTTTATATCTTTTATATCCAGTATTTCAAATTACTAAAAATCAATAACAAATACGTATAGACAGATTTTCTGTTTCATATATAATCAACTTGTTGTAAAAACAAACTTTCAATTTTGATAAATTAAAGATGGTACTTGAGGTAATTATCGCCTACGCTTAATTACATTATTTGTGAAGTATAATTTATTTATTTGTAAGCCTGAAGCTTGTTTTATGTTTTAACAGTTTATAAACGTATGGAATTTTTTTATCCCAATAAATTAAACTTTCGGTACAGCGCTTCTTGATACGATTCATTGGTTTGGTGAATATCGTGTTTAATATAAAAAAGCAGATTGATTAAATTTCCAGTTAAGTAAGCGATTATAATACAGCCTATAAGTTTGTCTAGTCGACGATAGCCGTGCAACCCACTTTGTCGGAAAACTTAAACCACATTTGGATGTTTTCAGAAAGTAAGAAAATCACCCAAGGATATTAATCACTAAATTTCTGTTTTTATATTTGCGATAACAAGTTTGGAATACAGATGTTATATAACGATTAGACCATTAAGACGTTTCTCATTATGTTGTTCTTCATTGCGCTGAAACTACTTGAAATATTGCGCAAAAAGTAATAGCGTATTCCTTCTGCTTATTTTGTGAAATGCTAAAACGTAACGTTTTTAAAACTGTTTTCAACATTGTACTTTTTGAGGTTTATCTCTAACAGTATGGTAAATAAATCCTTTCTTGGTTTGTTTATTGCTAGGTTAAGCTTCATCGTTATATTAAAATACTTTCTGCACTGTTTGTTTATAGGATTTCTTTTATAAAGAACTTTATTAATTTGTTAATATTGGTAACATAGTAGTGTTAGGAAAATCAACATCAATACATACTGATTTTCACTTAATCTATAAATGATTGTTTTTTTACTGAATTCATGACCACGATAAAATAACATACGACAATTATGTATGGATTTGAGTCACGTGTTTCAAAACCTAACATTGCAAATATCAACTATTGATTCGAGTGATGAAGTTGAAAAGTATTTATTGGTTTCGAAAAAGTAGTCTGTTCAATCTGTTCATAATTACGCTATAGCATAAAAAACGACAAACAATTTCAATTTCATAATAATGTAACTTTCTCAGCTAAGATTGACAGCACAACCTACTGCATGTGAAGTAAATGTTTAAGAAATATTTACGTAAAAGGATTTTTTTTTAAAAGAAAAATCTCATTGTATGAAGAAAGTCGTTGCTTGTGTTAATCAATTTTATTTCCACTATGTAGTCGATTGCACTTAACTTTTCTGTGAAGGTTCATATGTAGTGTTTTATTTCAGTTTCTCGTTTAAAGGGTTAAATGCTAAAACTGATTTTTGGTTTTTACATACTGTATGTTTAACAAAACAACGCAATTTAATTCAATTTCAAAAATCACGTAAACCTAAACGCGGATGGAAAGAAATCAAACAATTTAATGTGGACTTCTAGGTCCTCGGAAACATGTGTTTCTCATTAAATATATACCACAGTAAAAAAATCCATAAAATTGCTTTTTTTAGGAGTCGCTAATACATACCTTCTCAAAAATCGATGTTTCAATCCATATTATTTTAAATATCAAAAGCGATATATAGATACATTAATTTCTCTTTAACACCAGACAGTTTTGATCGTAGCTTTTTCCACATGGCACTTTAGGTATACCAGATCTACTCGATGGGTAAATACACATCGGGAGGAACAAAAATTCTAGACAATTTTTTTTTCAAAAATGGTATTCACTTCCTTGACTTCATAGCGATGAAACCGATATTCGTGTATTAAATCCAAGCGTTCTTGTTTTATTTAGCACCTTTCAACGCTGTTTTCTGCATTGTCAGAGTAAAAAATCCCATTTGGTATTGACAAGAGAATAGATCAGCCGTTAAATGCGTAAATACAGCCTCCATGGCTCGTGAACGGCCAAAAATGCTGTGGTAAAACGCGCGAAAAATCCAGAAATCCTTGCCGACTCTGCATTGATGAGACGCGGCAGCAGTTTTCGCGATTTTGAGATACTGGAACCGGCTTTTACTAGCGCGGAAATACCAGAAACTCTCGCCGGTCCTGCACCCAGGAAAGGCGGCAGCGATTTTCGCAACTTTGTGAAATTCTAGATACCGGCTGCTGACTGTTGAAAAGCGCGGAAATTCCAGAAACTCTCCCAGGCTCTAGAGCGAGGGGAGACGGCAGCAGCTTTCACGATTTTACGGGATTTCTGCTGGCTTTAGGTAAGCGCGGAAATCCCAGATAGTCGTGCCGACCTTAGTCGAGGGGGACCGGCAGCGATTTTCACGATTTTGTGGGATGATGCTGGTGGCTTTAGCATGGGATGCTGCGACTTTCTTCAGCATCTTCCCTTCAACTGGGATGCTCCTATGGTTTTCGGTCTCTGAGGATGACTTGCGCATGCGCAATGCGTCAATACGGTGCATCCGGTTAACGCATGCGCTTTTCCTCCATTCTGGTCAATTTTTTTCTTCTCTCGTTTTCTTTTTCGGCTCTTTCATTCGTGACTGTATATGAGACGCGCTTTTAACATCATTTTTATCCCGTTCAACATGACTTATCCCAGGATGGCAACTAAGGCTATATTTTCCCCCCTTGTTTCCCTTTCGTTATTCATCGTTTTCTTCTTCTTCTCCTTCTTCTACTTCTACTTCTTCAGTAGTTGAAACCTTAAATCTACCCTCATAAATATTTGGATTCGACTGATGTTGTCTTTTCGCTCCGTAATGTAAACTCACTAGCGTGGTTAAGTGTCGCTCCATTTATGTTTTTTTTTTATTTTTTCTTCTTCTTCTTAAAATGCACCCCTTTATGTGGTTGGATTTTGTATATGCGGAAACGGTCCTCCTAATTGAGCAATTGCTTAAAGATGATGCTCCGTTCATCCGCGTTCATCCCCCCAAATTGGCAGAAAGTTCCTGGCATACTGTATCTTGGATTCCTGTGATTTTTTTGGATATTTGCTTTTCTGAAGCTGGAAATGGCAAGCTTTTGTCATCATATTTTGGTCGAGGACGTCAAAAAACAATTTGTTAATAACGTCAAAGGGGCCATTCAAAAATTATGTCACACCTAGG
>JAQGBW010002617.1:0-19100 GCA_034698625.1 Julus scanicus
GAAAATATTGTTTTAGTGTTTTTTGTTTATGTTTTTGTGTATGTTTATGTTTCCGTTAGATGGATACGTAGCTTAAAAGCGTTTTTATGTCGAAATGAAACACCCTAAAACATGCTAGTTTGGGTTCTTTGGCAAAAGTTTAAAAATTCGGTTTTTTTTGTTTTTTTTTATGTGCTGCATTTTCAACAATATTTTCCATGATCCTAAATGGCAAATAATGGGCACTTGAATGCAGTCGTGTTTATATATACAACATGCTTATTATATAACGTTTGGATGCGAGTGTGCATTTGTATAAATTATATCTTGTAATTAGATCCGCGAATCTTCGTGATTTTCTGCTTTTTATAGACTCTATGGCAGATTGCAATCAAATTGTATTACTCTCTGCTTTCCTCATCGATTTTTATCCTATTACATATACTCGACAGCACTGTAAAATACTTCTTATTCCCTAATGAGCGAATTTCAACTTTCAGGCTCAACTATATATGGTTTTTGCCAGTGCATTTCTTTTAGCCCTCTCAACGGAGAGCAGTTTTATGGAGTGGTTTTTATGCTGTTTTAGTGTAATTTCGAAATAAAATTACGAACATGGGTGAAGGTAATGTAAAAGGCCCATCATTTTTTGATGTCTTTGCAATGTACAAGCACCGCACTATCACGCTTTTATATATGAAGAACGCTTGTAGCGAAATTATCTGCATTACACATATTGGATATAAATAAATCCAAAATTCGTGTCAGATTATGGGCTTGGAAAAGTCTTGCGGGAAAAACGAAATGTGGGAATTACAGAATTGTTTCTGCTTGAACAACTCCTTTTTTTGGGAATTTGGGAAGAGCAGACTTTTTTAAATATGAAGTCGACTTTTGTTTCTTCTGAGAAATCTTGCCAAAAGATTGGTTCAGAACAGGAAAATAATATAGATCAAGAGGTTGATTAATGTCCAGAGCTCAATTGTTTTTTTTTTTTAAGTGAGACGGACCTATTTAAATTTTACAATGATTCTTGGTTGAATCTATCAACATTATACTTATCTGGTTTTACTTGTTATTGCAGATAATGATATAAACTATTCATGGAAATTTGGAATTATAGATGTATTTAAACAGACTCAATTATTACAACAGCTGAAGAAAGTAATTTTCATCATACACATATTTTGTTCTTAAGCCTAGTCCAAACCAACGAAAGCACGGAGCAAAAGCATGTTTTCGATAAAAGTTTGCATGCGAAGTTTACGTCCTAATGTTTTAGCAAACTTAAGGTGCGTATGCACTAAAAGAAACATTTAGTAACATGAGACATACACATGCTACCTTGGTGTGTCCAGAATTGTTTGTAAAACATGTGTCAAAAAACGGCCATTTTCTGTCAGATTTCGATGTTTCATGGCAATCGCTCAAGAGGCGGTTCGGATCAAAGGAAAAATTGCCTTTGTAGGAGCGTCATCATTTCAGGACTTTAGCTCCGTTTTTCCTGCTTTTTTAGTATTCACACCTCTGGTTTTGAAAGCATACTCCTGAAAGCATGTTTTCATGTTTCACGTTTCCGTGTTTTCTGCTTTAATGCCAGATTCACACACACCCGAATATCGTCTGCTAACATATAGGTTATAGGGTGTGAGCTTGCGCACTTCAGCTCTCTTTTTTTGTGCGAATACATAGGTCGAATGCCTAGTGGCTGACGTCAGTCCTCTGTTGAGTAGGTTGTGTGTGAATACGGGATTATTCCTTGCTTTCGTTGGTGTGGCCGGACCCGGCTTTAGAATAACGAAAACAAAGGCTAAGCTTACTTGAAGTTAAGTAGCATACCTTTTCTCCTATTATGAAATTAAGAAACTGTTTTCGGTGTTGAGAATATTATTACTATCTGACAAAGACTATTTAACTTTCAGTTTAGTGCCAAATGTATAAACTTACGCCACACTCTACCTGACGTAATTTTATCTTTCAAACTTATAACAAAGAGAAGGGATTGTTAATCTAATGGCACAGCCTGATAAGTTTATGATTGCAGGTTTTAAAGTCTTTATCGATTTAAAATAAGTTCATCCAAGTTGAAAAAAGCGGAAAACCTCCATGAAAACATCTAAAGAGGTGATTTCTTTAATGAAAAGAAATATTTTTTTTTTTAAATTTTTCTCCTTATTTCATAGTATTTTACTAGTGATGAATTAAATGATTCTGTAAATTAACCGTATTTCTATTTTTTACATCTATAGTGTATATATCAATATATCTTTTTTTTTAAACCAGAAAATTGTGAATTTCTAGTGGCTATATTTGAGTTAAAGTTCGTAATATCACTTCTTCCTCTATGATATCTGTTACAAATGGCCCAATTCTACCTTTTGGCACATAAAAGGAATAGCTTTGAAGCAAAATTGTTGTAAATCCGCATTTTTGTGGATCCTATTCCAATACTAAACCGAGAAATAGTAATAATTTTCGACAAAGTATGATTACATATCGGAAAGTCCAGACCACCAAAACAGCTCAGCCATTCGGCAAAGTAATTGCGAAAGCGTGAATTTCCAATTATCAGAAAAGGAAAGGAAAGAAGGGTGATGCATCATCTGATTGGAAAGAAAGGGTAATATTTTCTGACACGATAGAAGAACATAACAGTATTTCGTTGTAACAAACCCAAATTTAAAAGGATGACGAAATAACTTCCCACAAAATTTTTTAGCACACAAATCTGGAAAGGTTAACTGTCATGGATAAATTATATTTAATATAAATATATTAATTTGTTATATGACGTTTCATTTATCATAATATATGCTAAGATGTTCTAGAAATTTGGAAAATCATTTTTGATTAATTGTTCAAATGCTTTGGCAAGATGATGCGTGGTACGTTAGCCCAGAGATATATATGCTAGCTTGAAAACTATTCATATAAAATATTTAATTAAAATGTTGAATAGATTCAAGCATTGCCCATAGGTTTAAAATTAGAATCAATCATAATTGGATCTATTATTAGATATATTAATTGAGTTGTACAAAACAAATAATGCAAACATTTAATTTTTTTATAGATATTAGTAAAATTTAATTATAAGTTTCAATTGTATCTCGCTGTTTAAGCATCTATTTGCTCTTAGACATGTTTTTCCCTGAGGATATATAAAGTACTACAAAGCTTGTTATTTGCGATAGTTTATGAATTAAGTCTCAATATTTGTTTCAAAACACGATGATTTCATTCAATAAGACACAAAAGTGTCTTATTTATTTTTTTAAAAAAAAGACGCGTAAAAAGTCTTGATTTCGTCTACAAGTAAGTCTTACTTAAATTAAGACATTTGTTCTTGCAGTGTAGGTGGCGCACAGAGTATTAAAATGTATTTGTTGGATTATATTAAACTCATTACACCTATACCTCGCTATGCGGCTGCTCTTTATATGTCATTTCACTATAACGGCCATTTTAATTATGGCACTTTTTCGATTTGTGGTCCACAATGTTTCGTTATAACGGCTAACAAAAAGTGTGGTATTTCAAGAGTTCCCTACAAACTGATTCCGCGATGAAATACTGCGATAATAATGACAATCGTAGCCTTCATGGCCAATACTGTAGACAGCGTTCTTCCTCGATTGTTTAGTCAAAGATCTTGGATTCTGATAATCGGTTAAGGCAAGGAAGTTCCACGCAACGTTGATCCTGTTTCAAGGTGTTAAATCGTCCTTTCAAGGGACTGTGACTTAGCACAATAAACTTCATCAATTACCACCCTTGTGTTGAATAAGGTATTTTGGACCCTTGACGGTACAGATTATAGCAGGCAAGGATGCGAAGATCTAAAGATCCATTATATGCTCGATGCTTCTTTTCTATTTTTGTCATTGATGCCTTTCACGTATAGGAGACAAAAACGAATTTTACGAAATCCATTCAGCCTTCGGGCTGTTTTGTAATTATCCTCAACTTGGAAAAGTCGATGATAAATGTTAGTTTCAAAATGAATGGTTCAAAATGCGTGGCAAATCGCATAGATACGAAGAATAATGCAATTTTTTCCGGTTTAAGTATTAGTAGAAAGGCGAAGGAATCTATATATGAGGAAAATGCATTAGGGTGACATTTACCCCTCATTTCGGGCAAGAACGGTGTAAGAGCATACACAAAAAATATCTTAATCTAAAACTTTTAAATTCAGACTGCTTAAGATGCAATTTTCAAAATCTTTGTGAATATGATTCAAAGTTGAACCCAAAAACGGAATTGTATATTAGTCTTATTACATTAAAGCCCGTTCCACAGTTGCTTGCCAAACTGCAGCTCAAGCTTTGCCTCTTCTAAGCTGCATCTCAAGCTTAAGCTAAAGCTTAAGATGACACTCTACCACAATTGCAGAGTCTCACATTTGGCTGTCTTGAGCTCGTCGGTCTCTCTGGCCGACGCTGGCGGTCGAGTGGGTTACGTGCTTGCCTCTCGATCCTAAAGGCGGTACGCACCAAACGATACAAACACAAAAAACAGTGAAACAAATGTTTTTAGAAACATGTGTAACAATGGTGTCAAAAAAATGAAGAAAACACACTATAGTGTACGCGCTTTTGTTAACGTCTGTATTTCATATGACGTAGACGATTTGACCAAGTGCTTTCAGCTTCGAAGGCGACAATTCAAAATTGAAAGAACATTTTACGATGCTCTACGTCATCATGTACAGACCTTGTCAAAAGCGCCCTACCAAGAAACATTTTGACACATTTTTTTCCATTTGATCCGCACCGCCTCTCGAGCGATCGTTACGACACATCAGGAAACATCAAAATGTGTCAGAAAATGGCCGTTTTTGAAACATTGTCTCAGAAACATTTCTGTACTCACCAAGGTTTTTTGTGTATGTTTTTTGTGTCTTAATGTTTTTTTGGTGCGTACCGACCTTAAGATGCGGGGTTCGCTCCCGGTGTTGATTGTATATAGCACCTTAAAGACCCCTCCAGAGGGTGTGGAATCCCCCTCGTAGGCAAAATTCCCAGGTAGGTGATGATCGAAGGTTCATCGCCTGGCGTTGGTCACGGTTGGTGTTTATCCCTCGTGTTGCAGAAATAAGCCAACGTTAAAAATTAACAAACAAACAAACAGCTCGGTCTCAAGCTCATGCGATTTGAACAACTGTGGTACATGGGCAATTAAATTTTAGTATATAGTAAATGTCGAACGTGAAATTGTCATCCCCTTCTTCCCCCCCTCCTCCCCCGCATTTCCCTCATCCCTTCCGCCGAAATCCAAGAAATTTTACAAATTTCAATCCAAATCGGCAATATATTTAAAAGGGAATTGCATTTTTGCACATTTTTTAGTGGCAAAATCACAATGTTCTGCATTAAAAGTGCGATTTCGCTTAGGGTAATTTTTGGATCTGCGGGCCCTTTATAATACTGGTGATCCTAACTATAGGGCCAAAATAGTGCACCCCGAGATCCTGGACCCTGTCCCCCTAAACTGTGAAAGCATACATATATGGCCTTGGGCTGGAAACTATACCAAGTCATGAGATGGTCTAAAGCCATATTAAATATTTAAACGTGTGTTTGTAAGAAATTCATCCCCCTCCCCCGAAATAATCTCCATTTATATTCACAAGTCAATATTTAATGTATAAGCTTTTAATAATGAGAAACTTATAAATAGCCTTAAAGCTGATTAGATGAATTGGATATAAATAAAACATGTAAGAGTAAACCGGCTAAAATCAGGCAATAATGCAGTTAATAATGCAGTCAATAATGAAATTCATATTTGAACAATAAAATGGATTATTTATTTTCAAAATGTGTATATGAAAACATACACACATTTACCAGCATACTTAAGCAATGTTTTTTTTTTTCATTTTTAAACATTTTTAATGCATTTCTCTAAAGTGTTTCTTTGGAGAATGTAGCAACTAAGTGAACATGCATGTCTATACTAAAAATTCAATGTATGCAACTTGCATACATGAATGTTCAATGCATAAACTCAATAATTCATGATTTCAATGCACAAAGTGCATTTTTGATTTTTAAAAATATTTCATGTGAAAAATTTATCCAGAAAACGTATGGTTTAGATGTGTGCATTTGTGACATTCGCTATATACGAGGTATGTCCAAAAAGTAAAGTGTGCTGATTTTGTTTTTAATAGTAGGGGAACTCAAATCAACTTTTCGTACCCTTACTTTTGGGACAAACCTCATAACATACTTACTATATAAATTTAATGCATTTAACAATGGTTAAATCATATCAGATGAATATAAATATTTTACACATATAGAAAAATTGATTTTCCAAATTTTCACAAATACACGTAGTCTCAAATTCATTTTTATCACAAGACGTGACTTTGTATAATGTTCTAACGTTTTTTTTTTTTTTTTTTTGGATCGAATGCACTTTAATGTAATTTAATGAGCTTTTATTCATTCGCATAACTAGTGCAAATGCACTCCATTGCCTCATGTTTGGAAATTTCGTTTAACACGTTTCTGTATTTTTTGTATAGCTGGAAATTAAAATTAAGACAGGATTCTTACCACCTTTTTACAAACAACTTTAGGATTTTTAATTTCGCTCGTCGAATTAGTATAATATTGACATTTCGTGAGTGAACATTTGATGCAAAGCAGAATTCTATTTGTTTTCGCAAAGGTTTTTAAATTCGTTTCGAATCAAAAGCAGTTTTTTTGTCTCTCCGTTTAAATTGAAACAAATCCATTTACTCTTAATACCTCATGCTTATTCGCGATGCATAGAGAATATAGGGAAGTTCAACGCGATACTTTTTGGTGGAAGTCCCTGGGCAAGATTCAGAATGGCATTCATTCTGAACTATTCTAAAAGAAGCCCTTGTTTGCCATGCAACACGCATAAAAGGCACCCTTTGATGCATTGACAATATATGGAGCTGAGGAAAAAACTTGATTTACATGTACACGTAAGTTACATTAATGCCAGAAGCTTTAATAGGTTTTTGTACAGAATTTCTATCCAATGAGTTTAATCTAAATCCAATGTTGGCGAAGGCGCCTGGCAAGAAAAAAAACATTGTTGTGAGAAAAAAAAAATACACCTACTATTTCCATAAAGAGAAATATATGTGAAGTAAAGTGAGAAATATGCTGATGTTCATGAAATATTCAAGCAGAGAGGAATATGCAAGAGGCCGAAATAAAAACGAATGCCCATTATATTTGGTAATGCATTTTCTAGACAGCTGTAATTCACCTTAAGAACTCATGCGGGGTCTTATATTTATATTTATGTTAAGTACATCGACATAATTAACTGTGGTTTTGAGTTTCAAAGACCAAACTTCTAATCAACTTGTATAAAGGCCGGATATGTCATCACATTTTTGGGGGATGGGGTCTAGAATCTTGGGGTGGACTATTTTGGCCATATATTTAGGATCTCCAGTATTATGCAGGGCCCGGGAGAGCCAAAAATTGGCCTAGGTGAAACAGAAATTGCATTTTTACCCAAATCGCACCTTTAGACTAGGTGCGCAGTTGTGTTTTTTTCTGAGCAAAACACATAAATTTCAATGGAACCTCGCCACTGCTGACTTTTTAATTCCTGCGGGTGATTGAATAGTGGCGACTGATAGGTGCTAGTGTATCTGTTTGCTGGGGTGATTTTTTTAACCACTCGTGATTTCGACAAATCTTCTGCTGCAACATAGGTTTAGAAGCGATTATTTAATAGCCAGTGCGCGCCTAATAAAATCGAAAAATAAGTGTTGGGTGATGAAATAGTTGAATCGCCCTCGAAAAAAGCAGTGCGGGCCTAGCCTTAATCCAGAAAAATTGCGTTTTTGATATTTGAAAAATTGCGTTATTATTTCGTATTTTTTTAAAATATGTGTAAACAGTATTTATTAACACTAAGGTACATATATACGAATCAAATAATTCACAATTAAGTCAGTTTGTGAGAATGGATCGAACGAACATGATTAATAACATTTGTTTTATTGATTTCATTTACTGAGAAATAAATAAACTTCCACAGAATCGAGAAGTAAATTATTACCAATGCTCTCTATGCTTTCAGACAAACAAACAAAATGTGACCTCTTGTGTGATATATATATATACACTTCTGTAACGCCACACAGTGTAAATCAACCAATCTGCGATCGATAAATTCTTACTCTTTAAATTTATTTCGGGATAATGCAGGTGTCTCAAAATTTCCCGCATCACTAGTTTCAATTCTTTAGATACTCTGCAGTAATAATTTCAAAATCACATTGGCTGTTTTTCTGCGAAAAACAGACGACCTGGAGAGTTTTCTGAATTGGATGATTTGCAACATGTTGAAACTAAGGATTCCTAGAAAATTGTATAAAGTCAAACTACTTCTGCAGAACTCCTCTCAAAAATTCATATAATATTTCGGTACTTACGTATTATCCTGTGTAATTGGGTAGACTACCTTAACCGACTGCTCCCTTCCCAACGAACCGTTTTTACAACCGTCCAATTAAGTTAGGTTAGTTTCGGTTCGGTCAGGGAACATCCATTAAAGACGTCTTCGATTTGTTGACTTTTTTTTAAACAACAATAGAAACCAATAGAAATCTCTATTGGTTTCTATTGTTTTTTTCACCAGGGTAGTTCTCCCCCTATGGGGTAGTCATTTGCACTTGGTAGGTAAGCTGGTAGGTCTAATAAGAATACGCTCATGGTAATGCAGGGTGGGTTTGGTGAAGCCAGCAGGTGTTTTAGTTTGAAATGTTAGTTGGGCATAAAATGCTGATATGCTGGCTAGTAGGAGGGGAGGGAAGTGTATGGTGCCTTAAATATGCTTACTAGTTTAAGAGGTTATACTCGTTGTATAGAATGTTATATGAAAGTTGTATAGAACTTTCTGTTTCAGTACACATAACTGCATATCAACATCTAGAATTTCGATATATTCATTTTCTGATTTGTCTCAAAATTGAGTTCTTGCGAATTCCCCAAGAAGAAATCTTAAATGATATCTTGAATTTCTTGGAAATGAATATATTTCATATGAGTGATGAATAACATTCGCTCATGCAGTTTCTGAACTTATGAAGGTTACACATGGAATAAAAAAAGATGCCAATTGATCTCATGTTGTTCAGCAGATATTGTCTAAAAAAATTCTTCTGGCACATTAAATAACCATCGCAAATTGCTACTGACTTTTAAATCGTCAGAAATAATTTCCTGATATTATCTCTCTGAATCGGAGAAAATGGGTTAGCGGAATAATATTATTGCTCTGTAGTCTTCTCTCAATAATGATGTACTCGTTAGAATCTTCTTCTGATAAATCCTATCTTTTTGGCAATCTGTTCCGAGCTAGAATACAAAAATATTTCTGATTCAGCGGCTTTATCTTTACGAGAAATTGACGTAACGCGATTTTACCATCCGGAAGACTCAGTTTAAAGTAAAAAAATTGCAGATATGTTCTGTTGCTATAGTTTAAATGGTATTTCCAAGGATGGTTTAGAGAAGAAATCAAATCCACCAGCTCCCGGGGCGGATGTCCCCCTTCTCCCCTTCGCTATGCCACTGGGTAGGAAGAGGGGGGTCTGCTGTTACACCATGTGGACTGAGGGAGGGGGAAAAGTCACTATGGACGTCCACTTATGATGATAATTCTCAGTTATTGGATGCATGTTCTGTTTTATTGAGTTTTAAGGACATGGACACCGTCACACCGTGTGGACATGGGGGAATCATTGTTTGGAGAAATTTAGGAGACGTCCTTTTGAATGGTCTCTAAGCTTGTTTGACACAAGCACGTTATATATTTACGAGACTTATAGTGTATTGGATTTTGCACTGACAATGTAATCTTAAATAATCAATCCTTAAGGCTTCTGAAGATGTTTAAATATTTCAAATACGCAAAATAGTAATGATATGAATTTGCTAAACGCAAATATTTTATTTAACATATGTCTCTATTTATGAAAACGTTTCACTGAGGAATTTGTGACAATAAATTATGGCATAAATAAACAATATAACAACACATTATCAATTTTTGTATTTTCTATAGCGCGTCTTAAATATAGTGTATATACTATAGTATTAATAATTAATGTAATGCTGGCACCTGGTTATTATTAATCAAACTAGTTTGTAACATCAAAAACATGTCTAGCGTATAAAACATGAAGCAGCTTTAAAATATTAAAATAAATCCTCTTCTAGACTACACTTCCAGACCAGACTTAGAACTTAATTATTAAAGAACTTGACGTCTGAGTCTTGTCGGGTTATTTAGTTTGGGTGTTAGCATCCACATATTTATGTTGGTTTGTATTTTCACATGGTTTTACTTTTGTTTATCATCATCTCTTCAGAGTTTGTACACATCAATTTGAGTCTTAAGCCGGTTCCACACTGGCCAGATGGTTGGCATGCTGTAAACATTAGCTTTATTGGATTAACCAAATTTTAATGTGACAACGTCAAATTATTTATTTATCATTTAAATTGGTGTCAAGTCTTTTTGGATCCTATAGTGGTTTAACAAGATCTATTTCGAAAAAAAAAATTTAAGGCTGAATCAAGCAGTTGACATGTTTTCGTGTATATATATATCATGATTATGCTGTTTAAGAAGTTAATTTACATATTTTAAATATGCATTATTTCCAGTGTGCATCTTGTGGCATACCTTAATTAAACGTGTCTCGTAACTGTAACCAGTTCTCTTATTAATTATGAGGCAGTCTCACATTAATTAGAATATTAGATTATTAAAATTCAGATTCTGCAGCTTATCTTGCACATTTTCAAGATGGAGTTCTGATATTGCCATTTTGCATATTTTTTCCATTTGTTTGTGCAGATGCTTCGCTTTCTTTAATTAAAATATGTCGAAAATGCTGCAGTTGCTTTTATGAGTTTGAAGCAAGTAATTTTCGCCTTCTTTAATTTTTTATATATATATATAGTTAAATTAAATTCCGTCGTTTCTGCATCCAATGTTTTTTTTTTTGTTAGATTTTTTCTCATTACGTAAAAAACACCACATAAGCTTATTCGTAGAAATTGTTTCACATCAACTGAACGGATAACTTAATTCTTCCCATACCTTTTGAATTTTTAACCACCTAAACTGCAGTCAACGAACTCATTTTCCAAATTCCCATTTAGGGGCCATTCAATAATGACGTTCCATTTATGAAATATATTTGACAAATGATGGGCGATATGTGCCTTTAATTAGTTAGCAGCTGATTATTCAACTACTTTTGAACATTTTTGATTCAATTACTCTTTGCATTCGGTACTCTTTTACTCGTTACATAAACTCAAATTCTTTCAATGTACTCAATTACTGCCCAACACTGTCTGAAACCAAGATGCGACATCCATGGAATGACCAATATGTTACTGATAGGCCAAAAACTCCATGGAATTCCACAACAACGTCGCATTCCATGTTTTTGAAGATATGTTTTTTGGCATATTATGTCGAGAGAATAAGTGGCGAACCAACATACAACTTTTTTTTTAAAAAAAAAAAGAAAGAAAACCAGAAAAACAGAAATTCAAAGCTCCAAATCGGCCCTTAGAGTGTACGTTACATTCTTCGGCGTATGCAAGTGCCAGGGGTCCATATGAATGAAAGATAGCAAATGTGGATAAAAAACCTAAAAAAAAACGAATCTCATTGAGAAGCAGAGAGAAACCAACATAACATAACATTAAAGTCAAAGCAAGGCGGGTTATGGCCGCTGGGATCGAGTACGGAAGTGCGGCAGTGCAATCTTGACATACAATATTGCACGCCGGTTTCTATCAAACTATTCCACAGGGTCCTCCTCAATGGACCATTATGTTGAAGAAAAAAAAGATGCCCAAGATGAGAAAAGCTTAAGATATTGGTTAATGGAGGTCTCATGGAAAATACGAGCCATCGTGGAGATGTTCGTCAATGGAGAAACAATCCAGAAAATGAGTTTGTTATCAACTTTTTATTTTTCAATTTTCCAATCTTTGAAAATGCTTTTCAAAAACAGTAACCACGGTGCACTGACCTCGTGACCTAACGTTTGCAATTTGGTGTTTAATGACATTTAAGATGGAAAACCTGTAAGCTGGGGCCATTCAAAAAACAAGTTTATGACCATGTATGGCACTTCAAATGCTAAGTATGGCCCATACATAGCTATATATGGCCCAGCAAGGATCAAGTATGGCCCAGAAAGGGTCCATAATGCCCCAGCAAGGGTCAAATATGGCCCATATATGGCTGTATATGACCCATACATGTCCATTAATAAATTTTCCACCCGGGTCACTCTAATTGACATCAGCTGGAGATGACAAATAATGTGATTTGAATAATCCACAAATTATTTCTTCATATATCCTGAATAAATTTTAATTTAATATTCTATCTATAGGTATCATTAATAATATTATTGGAATATTGTTGATCAAAGAAAACTTTAAACTGTCTTTTATCTGAAAGAAATCCGAAAAAGCTATCTTGCAAGTTTCTATTTATTAACAGCAAAAAACAACATTGTTTTAAGGTAAAGATTATGTTGAAATAAATAAACATACATAGATATGAACAACGTAATTAAGATATAAAAAAATTATATATTAGTATGTGCTGTTTATGCATTCATCATCGATAATAACTGAGTATAATTTCAATTACTTGTTATCTATGTATAATCTATACAGTCGCTGTTTGAAAATACTGCAAAATCATTGGAAGTGTCTGCATAGCTTTTGCGTTAAAGTGAAAACATGATCGATATCAAAATGGGGAAAATGCTTTCTTCATTTTGGTTTATACGTAGCATGAAAAGAGAGCTACTTTATAATTAAACAATCATGACTTTGAATTTTTGAAACTCTTTGATTTACGCGTCTGCACGCTGATCATAATGCACATAAGTTAATTTTTCGATTAATTTCATATTGAACAGATCAAAATAGGTTCGTTCAATGACAAGAATGTCATTTTGTGTTAAAATTAGCGAAGGTTTGGTTTATAAAGATGATCCCTGGCATATCTTCTAGAGCCCTTCTTACTTGATGAATTGACATAATCGAATATGCAAATTAGTCCTATGCATCCAAATCATGCATGCGACTTCATATAAAATTGTGTACTGAAGAACTTGTCTAAATGCATTCTGTGTAAATGAATAACTTCTCTAAAAGCATTTGTGAGAGTTAAAAAACCTTACACCATAAATTTGGTTTTACTAAGCAATTCACTAAGCAGATTCGGGTTGAAATTTGTAAAAAAAGTTGGATTTCGGGGTGGGATCTATCCCATGATCCCCACCTCCTCCCATATATACGGCCTTGGACTAGGGTCAAATAGATGATATGAGACTTAATTATAATCGAAGCTTTTCTATTTTATTGACACCGTATGTTATATTTGTCACATCAGATGCGTCTTTATGTCCAATAAATTTTTAACTGCCTAATAAAGAGTAACATGGTTAAAACGTGAACATTCACCTAACTTAATACATTTACGGTAAGATCCTCGAACTTTGGGATATTTTAAGGTGTTAATTGGGAGGGAAATGGGAAAAACAAAAGTCTTGCAATAATTAATGTAAATAGTTCTCCAGGTGTCAGTGAAGAAGGCTATAAAGTCTATAAAGTATAGTCCACACCAACGCAAGCTCGAAGCAAAAGCCAGATTTTTGAAAACACGTTGTTCGATAAAAGTTCGCTTCCCAAGTTTTCGTCCCAATGTTTTAGCAATCATCCAGGCTTTGTTGTTTTCAAAAGAATGCTTTTGAAACATTTCGCCGATCGTCCAAGAGGCGTTCGGAATCAAAACAAACTAATGTTCCCACTTTACGGCACTTGTACCAAAAATGTACTCTGCCATCTACCATGCGGCCTTAATAGGCCTCGCCACCATGAATTGCCTCGAAGGCCCAACGTTTCGCCATAGGGTCCCAGACAACGACATCGAGGTCTGCTCCCATTGGCATTGCAGGATCTGTGATTTCTTTTAAGTGCTCTGAATGTCAAAGTAAAGAAATTCAAACAAGCCGGGTAAAAGGCAGGAGTAACTTGACACCTCTGGTATTTACACCTCTGCTTTTGTAAGCATGCTCCTGAAAACAGGTTTTTCTGTTTCCTGCTTTTGCTCCATGCTTTCGTTTGTATGGACCCGGCTTTAGACATTTAAAAAAGATCCATGTAAGGTCTTGATGTTCTCCACAAGGAAAAAAAAAATACACTTAAGGGTCTAATATTAAGGTATGGCAATTTTACAGTACATGTACGTAAAATAATAGTTTTATACATGCCAATGAAAACTTGACATTTTTTTCCTGATTTTTAATTTTGTGGAGGACGTTTGTTTATATCATCGTTGTACCGGAAAATTCGATAGCAAAACTAATTACGAATTTGTTGCTCGGTGACACTGGGAGGCTCCTCAAATTTCCACCGAATTATTCGCGCAAATATTTCTCTCGAGTAAATGTTTGCAGATGCCATTTCCCAACACTGCCCACAGATTAAAATTTCGTACTATTTAATATGTTTTTGAATACCCCATATTTGCACGCTGGTCGATTCGTATTACCATTGACGGGAAAATAATAATATGGTAGGCGGACGTCGACACCAGGCAAATTATTGGCCTAATAGAAAAAATGCACTCGAAGAAAAAAAAAATTGCCAGCTTGAACTTTTGGTTTGCCCTGAAAGCATCTTGGATCATCTTGGAGCATATTGGATGTGTGCTGCATTTGGGAGAGCAGAATTCGGAATTAAGTTTTGATGGGAAATGTTCTTTGACTGGGGCCCGATGATGACTGTCAATTCCGCTGCCTCTCAGCCGACAAAGTCCTCGCTGATATCAAAATGATGTCTGCAGCAGTTGGAAATCGATAGATTGCCGCCATCCAGTTTAAAGCCCTTGCACCAGTTGCGAAGCAAAACCCCTGCACTGGTTAATGCGAGGTAATTTTTTACAAGCTGCATTAATAAAAATGCGCGGCCCCAATCGATACAGCAAAGGTGATGTGGGGACTGTGGGGTGGAAAAAAAACTGCTTTTCTGTCATATCTATGCCTGGGAAAAAACTATAGGTGGCGCTGAAACTCTTCAGCGTGCTTGTTGCTCATTTTCTTGTGGAAATAAACCATGGCCGTATATGTCATCACAGTTTGGGGAAAATGGTTCAGAAACTTGAGATGGACTATTTTGGCCAATATATTTAGGATAGCCAGTATTATGCAGTACGCGGCAGAGCTGAGACATGGCCCGGGTGAAATAGAAATTGCAGTTTTACTTAAAGTCGCAACTTTAATGCATAAAATGTAAGGCGATTTTATCTTGAAAACCGAATTTCTATTTTTATAAAATGAAGAAGAGGTGTCCTAAGAAAAATCTCACTTTTAACGCAGAAAAAATTACATTTCTAAAACAGAAAAATTGCACTTTTAATATAAAGAAATTGCAGTTTTACCTTAGAAAAATTGTACATTTAATGCAGAAAAAATTGTACAGTTATTGCAAAAAAATTTTACACTTATTGCAAAAAGATTATACATTTAATGCAGAAAAATTGCATTTCTAAAACAGAAAAATTGCACTTTTATTGCAAAAGTGGGATTCCCCTTTTATATTTTGCTGATTCGGTTTTAAAAATTTCTTGAATTTAGGGAGGGGATCTATTCCCAAGATATCCCCCTACTCCTTTATACGTCCTTGGTCTTTGCCCTTACGTGTTGAAACAATTTCTGAAGTCTTGTAATTTTCATTTGTGAAACACATAAACGATTTGATTTCTTGTTGGATCTGCTGCAATATGTCATGATAAATAGACCCTCTAACCGCAGTTTCAGAAAATAAAGCAATAAATCGCGTATAGCGAAATATTACCATCATCACACGTTCATCTACATTCATCCTTAGGGGCTTTTGCAATATAAACATGAATTATTTTACAGCATTAATTTCGATAGGGGAGTTATGGACACCCTGTGTATCTGTTCAAAGCACCATATACACTTACATGTCGTTATGTACAAATACTTGTAAATAATATACATACATGTGTAGCTAGTTATCTTTAGATAACTCAATTTCTGACTGGAATAACATATATATAAGCAATAACTTGCGAGTGGTATCATTTTTTATTGGTCACCGATTGCTAGTAGAATTATTGCTTTATGATGGCCATCAGCAAGCGCCATCTTGATACATATACCTCTATACTGTATACAAACTGTTATTATGCTGTACATTTACAGAATTCACAGAATAATCGGATTACAGTTAAGTTGCGCGTAATTAGCCTGTATACAAATTTCTACACTCATTCTCTAAAGGTATACGTTTCCAAGTGAGAGCAAATTCTGGCGAGAAACTCTCGAGATGCTCTCGATAGCAGTTCTCGCCAATGGACACGTCTCTGAGAGTAGCACGTTGCTGTTTTTTTAATAGAATTGTATCGCTAGTGGACACATGAATTCTGGCCTCTCTGATAGCAGCTCGCAAAATACGAACCATGTTTTTGAAATTCTCGCCATGTGCTCTCGGTAGCGCATATCGGCTGAAAACAACTCAAAAATGGACAATGATAAATTAGTAGACATCGAGAGTAACTCGCGAGAGCGTGGAAATGCACCTATATATAAAATAAAACATTTATAATAAAGTAATTTAAATCTAATATTTGCAAATATTAGATTTGAATAAATTAGTTTTAAATAGACTAATCGTCACAAAACAAATTTTTAAAAAGGTTTATTTTATGAATCTCATTTAATTTTTATGATATCAGCATAATGAAATTAACATTTAGACATTTGTCAGATTAACTTAATATAAACTAATTTTTAATTCATGATTTAATTCATATTTCCATTTATTTTTTATTCCAATTTATTATTAAGTATTATGCAAAGGCCCTAACTTGTGCATTTCAAATAAAATATGCGTGTAGGTTTATGTGTGCTATTTTTAAAACTATGAAAATTATTCATTAAACATACTTGTAATATTTACAAAATGTGCGTGGGTATAAAATGCTAATTTTTGAGTATTTTGTTCAGCATCAATTTAATATTAAATTTGAGATTTTCCATATTAATTAATATAATTGCGCGTATATATACGAACGATTTGCTTGTCACATGATGTTATGTACATTTGCTTCATTTGTTCTGAAATTCGTCATGCCTTTTAATTAACTCCATAATTATATATGGAAACGTATATAATTGCATTATAGTTGTGAATGTATATTAGTTAATTTATTAAAATTCCATCTCTTGGAAAAAAATATGAAATGTGCATTTCAAACATTTTGATACTAATCAAAGTAGAAACCTTATCCAAAATTTTAATTAACAATTAACCAAGAATGTCCTCGTATGTGAAGTATGGTGCAGCTTAATTACTGTACGTATTATTTCTTTTTTTCTATATTTTTTCTCTAAATGATTATCATTCAAATTTTTAAAAAATGAAATTTTTATGTAACTCGCGAATGAAACGATATTTGTTTTTAAAAATTTCACCCGCAGATTCGGATAAAATCATACTAAGAACTACAATATTTGTTTCGGGATATTTAAAATAGTTTTTTTTTCTAGATTTTAAATCTGAGTTTTGAACTGTGTTAGTTGTTCAGCTCGGGTGGGCTACTGCCGAGATGGATCGTGTAGACCTGGTACACATCCGGAAGTGGTAAGACTCCTTCATTGGAGTCCCCATTGTGGGGGGCATCGACGGCTCCTCACACCCGGGCGTGGGTATCTGTCGATCCTCTGCTTCAGCAGAGGGGAGGGTATTCATTAACGAGCCCAGGGGGGGCATGAGCCCCCCCTGGGATGTAAGTTCGCGTTTTATGTTCCCACTTGCTACATAACCTGGGTTCGAGTCCCAACCTTCTCTCCGTTTTTTTTTAAATAATTGTGTTGAAGGGTCAATTGTAAATGATCACCTGAAATAGGCCAACGTTAAAAATCAACAAACAAACAAATGATCACCTGGGAGTGTTTTCCACCCAGGTCTGCATTTTTAAATTTCATTTGGGTAGCAGATGTCGTCGCGGGTATGTCATATTTATTCTTTGGTAGTAGATTGCAATGGGGAAAACACTTAAATTCTACAGGTTAATCATAACCTTACTGTAAAGCATATCACTGAATTGTTTCCAGCTTGTTATTCTTCTTTTGAATTTCTTTGTAATTATAGAAACCTTTAGTTTTACTAATTATGGCATTTGTTTAATGTTTAGCTAAATTATGCTATTTTGGAAGTTTAATTCATATTTTAATTCAATTTTTCGCACCTGTAATAAACAATTTGCATCGACTTTTGTGGACATACTGCTCACCCCTGACACTAGGTGGCGTGATTTTTAATTCTTATTACGCAACTTCTGATCCCCATTCTTTTCAAAATGGATGACCATACTGGACCTCACGCGAATGTACAGGTAATTCAAGGATTTTTAACTAATCATCCATCTTCATTAATCAATTTCCTTCGACAATTTAACCAATATTATTACTCTAGTCTATATGAAACCAGAATAAGTAATAATCTCCATGGACTACTGTATAGTCTGTATAACTTATAACGTGACTAAGCCTAACACTAACTGACCCGTAGGTGGCATGTTTACAATTCACAAATTTACATACGTATAAGTCCGCTTGATTTTGATTGATTGCACGAATAGGAAATTATTGCCTTTTATGCGTGCTTATTGGCGTTAAATATACTATGTGCATTTTTGTAGATTTGTACTGAATGTCTGGCATCAGCTTAAATCCATATTGCACGATTGTAATCAAAATACAGCTAATTAATTCCCTTTGGTCTAGCCGGCTATCAATGGGAGAAATTCGTTATTTGTGTTAAAATGTAAAACATATTATCAAATGCACGACATTGTCCACAGCTGCTTTCAAAGGTCTATGTAGATTACGTCATAGATTGATATTATTATAATAAAAATCTAATCCCATTCGAAAGTCAAAATGGAGGATTAAGGGCCGGTTGCACCAACAGAGGTTAAGAATAACCTAGGGTTAACTTGTTCTATAACACTAGGTTAACCCACCATTG
>JAQGBW010002618.1:0-19097 GCA_034698625.1 Julus scanicus
GGTCGTGACGTGGCCATTTCTTTTTTTTTTTTTTTTTTTTTTTTTTGTGTGGATTTTTTTGGTTTTTCCACCATCACCCCGAGTGGGCTTTATGCCGGCCATGTCCTCATCCTCCCATTAAGGTACGTCATTATGAATTGGCCAAACATTGAACTTCGTGAAGCCCAGATCCCTTTTCCTGTCCACATTCCTACAAACAATGGCGGCCAGGGTTTTGTTATTTTGGAACGGTCTGTACAGGACGTATTTAACGATCTGCTATGCACCATTTATGAGTTCAAATTGCATTATTGAGGCTTTTATGCAATATCCTCGGACTGTGGTTAATGGAGCATTAATGGTATCGTAAGTAACTTGGAGAGTAACTCTCGAGATAGCAGTTCTCAAAGTAGCACGTGCTACTGTTCCAGAGCTGTCACTGATATAGCAGCTCGCAAAATACGAATTTTGAGAGAGCTGTCGAGATGCTTTTTAAGTTTGGGACATTTTGTGGAATACGAGATGCATGACGAGTAACTCTCGAGAGTTAATCTCACCTTAAAACTGGACATCTGGGGCATACAATGCTAACAGGAACAATCTTGGGTGTTGAAAAGTCGTCAGCAAGACAATCGGACATTCTCATATTTATTTCTGACATCTTTATCGCCACGTAAACAACCCTAGTTCAAGAGTTTAGGTCGAAAATGACACGGATATAGAAACATCTTAACAACGAGAACCCTATGTCATGTTCGTGACATTCACAAACACTCCTTTCTGGGAATGGTTCGAAAATAACCACTTTTTGCACAGACAACATTTGCTCGTCCTACACCACACTCTAGATTTATGTCGCAGGAATATAAATATAGAACTTGCGTCTGGATGGTAGACAACAGTGATTGTTTTCAACATTTGGTTTCATGCCGGAACATGTTGTGACAAGACGGGGGGCGTTCAAGGATATAATAGTAAGATTCTCTTCACGCCTCTTGAGAATCGTGCAAGGGGTCCGATAATGGGATATTAGAAACCAACATCGAAATTGTGACCCTATTTTTTTTTTTGCTTTTTTGCAGGCGTGTTTCCTATATAGTTGCTGATGAAACATTGACAAACTTGTATCTCATTACCAGCCCATGCTCTGTCCTTCAACTCTAGTGCTCAACGCCTCTGCGTATACTATGACCAAGGTTCATTCATATGACATATCCCTTATGCAGGATAGTCTGCTCTACACCATGACGGCAAAACAGGTTTTCCTCTCTGTAAAATCCATTCACAAGATGTAAATTTCATTCATGTCCTAGACACACCAAATACTAAAAGCGCACACAACAATTTCGCTGGAACTGATGTAAACAAGATACCAAAAGTTCGGTGAAGTCACCAGAAGACGGTAAAGGTGTCCACGTGGGTTGTCATGGCAGCACCCACGTGTGAGATGACATCATTTCGACCTAAACCTAATCGAGACGGTCGTTTGGGTTGGCACAAACTGGATTGTTCCAGAACCAATGCCAGACCAAACCTGACACTCAGAAGACCTGAGTTCTATTTCTGACCAGGTCAGCTATATCTGTTTTTCAATTGTTGGCAGGCCAATGCTCTGAAAAAATGTCCCTAACCTACATGGGTAGTCTATTCTGGAGAATGGGACCAGATGAACATGGTCCCATTCCCCAGAGACATTGTAAGACCCTCATGGCTTGGACGATTTATGTAGGTTAGGTACATTTTTTCAGTTGTTGGCAGGCCAATGCTCTGAAAACAGCCCCTATAACCTATATAGGCCATCCTAGTCGTGATGGTCGTACAATGTATTCTGGGGAATGGGACTAAATGAACATGGTCCCATGCCTTTTACCAACAAACAAACCCCATCCAACAGTGAAAAAAGCAAAAAACAAGACCCAGGTGTCCTTACCTATGCCGAGTCCTATTAACACGATATTCCATAAGAGGCACAGCACAACGAGCAATCCAGTTTCTAATAAGACGTTATCCCAGGGGAGGTCATGGGACGGGGACGAGCCACCGATGGGCAGCGTCAGCAACGAGCCGTCCACGGGCACGGACGCGTTCCGCCACGCCGGCCCGCCGCCTCTGTCCACGCAGGGACGGGACGGCCAACATTCCAATCGGGCCATGGGCAATGTTCGTAGCGGCAGACCTTCGAAAATCGACCGGGATATCCGACGGTCGAGGCGAGGTGCATCAGCACGCTCGCCGCAGCAACAGCAGCTTCGGTCGACGGCGAGCATCGACGGCCGTCACCGACGACGGAGCAACCCGAGAACGGGTGGGGAAGACATGGCGCGTAATCCTCGGGAGGAAAAAAAAAAGCGACGGGCGTCCGGGGTTAGGTAGTCCGGGAAAGCGACAGAAAGTGAGCCGAAGGTGGCTAGCGGAGGAGCGGGACAGGGAGAGTCCGTCGGCACATCACCTCTCGAGTAAAACTGCTCGTCAAGTCGAAATGGCAGGCAGCGAGCCGGGAGGGGGGGAAAAAACGATGCCCCGCCCTAGCGCGCTCCCCTCCCCGCGTACTCTTTTTCCTCCCCTCGCCTCCTAACAGGCATTATTGAAACAACCTGGGGCTACCTAAGTGCTATATAGACCCGCGCGGCATGTGTTCAGCGTCGGCATATGGCATCCGCCGACGACGTGGCATGCGCCGAAACCGTTTTCAGGTGGCTTCGACACGGGGGGAGAGAAAACGGGTCCACCGACCGGAGGGAAGCCCCTGGCCGTCCATCCGTCACATTGGCCAGGGGGAGATGCCGACGCCCAGGGGCCGATGGCCTCTTGCGCCTACTCTCAATGCTACTGCTGCTGATTCTCCAAAGGGGCCACCCCCAAATTCTGCGTAAACTTCAGGTGCTTCCGATTCGGATTTCTGATCGGTTGCGTCCACGATCTGGACTGCTGTACAAGTGCGGAAGACCCGGCTGACGGTCGAGGGTCTAGAATTTCGGGTAGGGATATGACAGTATCGGTACAAAAAATATCGAAACAATGCTTTTACCAAAGTATTGGAAGAAAGTATCGCTACTTACTGATATCAGTTAGTTTTCGATAAATAGGGTGAAAATTGAACACATTTTTGGAGAATTTGTTGAAAAAAAGTTACAGATTTCTTTCCTTATTGCTGCTATTGATACTTAGACACAAAAAATGAAAGCTTAATAAGGAAATTTCCCTGGCGAATAAGGAAATGAAACTTGCATAGTGGCTATAAACATTTTCTGAACTCTTCCAATATATTTTTATCGATACTCATCGATTTTCATCGTAAGCAAAATATGGAGTAATAAAATACTCGGTATCGAAACGAAAGTACTGTTACCACAATACAGTAGAACCTGTCTAAATGCATCTTGTGTAAATGAATAACCTCTATAAAAGCATAAAATGTGCCGGTCCCGACTTGACAACCCGTGTATAAATGAACCTGTCTAAATGCATAACCTTTCTAAAAGCATATTTTTCACCGGTCCCAACAGTATGCTTTTAGACAGATTGTGACGGGTTTTGGATGGACCCCAGCAGAAAATTTACTGCACTTTATTCAAATTAACTGCAATATTTTTGAAGTGCACATATTTTGCAATTATGAATGGTGGAAAAACTGTGCAATCAAAGTGCATAGTCAATGCAATTTTGGATTTATATTCATTTATTAAATATAAAATATAAACAAAACTTCACATTTTCATTCAAGTCACACTTTTTGTGACTTGCGGTGTATTTTTTAAATACTAAATTGCTATATTGATTCCACCATGTTTAGAAGTTTGATGACCATGCACTGTTGCAGGTTAATAAAATTAAATCTGTATAAAATTTGGGAATCAGCATCACTAACGACATGTTTTGGTAAACACAAATAAGGAAAACATCGCAACATTCGTAAACAACATCCAATATTTTGAGTGAGTGTCATTATTTATGGATGCCGGACATGTCCATAAAATACAGCCAGCCTTCTTCATTAAAATTCCACATGGTTGTTAGTAAATAAAATGTCGGTATTGGAGTATCAATATACGAGTGGTGTGTTACATATGCAAATGTCGCAATCATATAATGTGATAACTTGTAAAATACGAGTGAAAGTTAAACTTCAAAACAGACATGTGGATGCATGAAGGTAATGGGTAATGAGATTCAACTCATTACCCATTCCCTTCAGCATTTTCTTCTTTTGAGAGAGCCGGTGCATAAATGATGTTCAGGTTTTTTTAGGAAACAGACTTTGTTCTATGATAGACAGTTGATAGCAGCACAACCGAAACATGCTCAAATTCGAAATATTCATGCATATATGAAAGTAAACATAACATTGAAAGAAATTTTATTACACCGATTTACACGCATGCTACATCAGTTTATCATTATTAACTGTATAATTATCATGAAATAGCGAACAGGTGCAAAATGTTGTATTTTCTGCAAAACAAAACAAATAAAATAATCACTTCACAAAAATAAAATGTATAGTGAATCATTACAAATGTCATGATTTCAGTCATTTCAATGCATCATAATAATACATAAAAACGAACCCATGGATGTTTGTTCTGATTATATGCACATGTATAAATAGTAATACACGTCACTGCATATTAAATAAGTTTGTCTTTTATGCAAGTCACTATCAAAGTCGACAGTTTTATGACCATAGGCACTATTAAAAAAGTTGAATCATACTGTTTATAAATTCAAATAAACATCAATAAGCCAGCAATGAATGTATTATTCGATCTGAAAAGCACAATCAAACACTAATTTTGCATTTAAATTCTTAATTTAAAAATGTCAAGTGTGCCAAAGTCTGAGGTATGCATTTTGGTAAATTGTCATGGAAAGGATTTCATTCCAGACTTTGCCCATGCAGTTTGCAATTATTTTCTCATAAGTTTTCCCTTAATTTGCAAAGATGGGCAGCTGGATTAACCCAGCAGAAAAAAATGCTTCCCTAAACATGTAGGAACACGTTTCTTGCAGAAATGTGGAACACATCTACAAAAATACAAAGTTACAACATTTAAGATGCTACCTTGATTCTGAAATGCACTACAGGATCACAAAAACGCATTTTAGTGCATTTTGTGTTCGTATTTTAGGGGTACTCAAACGAACTTTTCACTTGGGCAGTTGCATGATTATCCGCATTTGACCCACATACGGTACACATGCGCATTATTAGATTCAAGCAGCTCTGCCAAGGTCCACAAGTTGAGTTTCTTTTGTGAAATGGTCACAAATGCAGCTTGCACAGACCTGCCAAGATAGTCTGCAAGAGAAACTTCATTTTTTCTCCAGCACTTCTAAAAGCCCCATCGCAGCAGGTCCAGGCAATTAGAAGGCGTCATTTTAAAAAACTAGGTCAGCACATGCGCAATGGTCCCAATTAACTGATTAAACTGCAGACATGTGCGAATTTTGGGGTCTGTTTAAGTTCCCTTATTGTTGCAAATAATGCTTTAAAATGTTTATGCAAATTATTTACAGTGAAAATATTTGCAGTTTTAAATTCTGCCATTGCAAAACTACGGCTGTTAATCTGAATAAAGTGCAGTAGATTTTCTGCTGAGAAGGTGTCCTAATTCGAATCCAGTATACAGATTGGATACATCCGTCATTTTCAAACCATTGTCAACATGAACTGACATGGTCGTAATTGAGGTATTCGTCTCCCCCCATTGCTAAGTGTTAAACTTTTGAGTTTCTAAACTTATAGAAAAGCTCATTTTCCACCCAAAAACGTGATGAAGACAAACGCTGCTACTTGGCGAGGAATGTTGGAGAGGATGATGAGAAAAATGGGAAGTAGGCCTAGAACACAAACAACTGCCTTAAATGGTTGTTGAAACCCTTGGGAAGGTGATTGGCGCGGGCACGCGGGTTGCTATGTACCCAAACTCCAGCAAGGCGCTGCAGGGTGGTTGGCGGTGGCATAACTCTCTGGTGGCGGTTGGCAATTTTCGCAGGTCGGCCGTGCTTCTTTGAACAGAAAAAATGCAGCGTTTGGAGCAGCGGGAGGTGGACTAAGGGTACGTTGAGTAGTAGCCGAATGAGGTCCACCGCTGCTGGCCTGACTCATTCCTAATGAAGGAAAAAGGCGAAATGGGGCCCCCGGGGGCTCCCCCACCATTCACCGCTTCCACACACACATCTACCTGTGGGTGACTCCTCTCTCCTCCAAAAACCACTCTTGGCCTTAATTCTTTGTTGATGCTTCTTTGGCTGCTGCTGTTGCTTGCTGCTACTTAAAACTCACATTCCATTCCCCACCCAATAACACAGGACTCCATCCATTATCAACTGCCATTATATATACACATATAGGCGTTTCACCTAGGGGCCATTCAAAAAGGTCGTCCCCAAGAGAGTTGGGAATGGGGGGGAAGGAAGAGGGTCGTCCTCAAGAAAAGGGGGAAACTGTTGGCATCTTAACACTGTGTGGACAGGGGGAGGGGGAAAGCCATTCTGGACGTCCACTAATGATTTTAAGTTTGGGTTTTCTGTTTAATTGAGTTAGAAAGGTGAGTGAAAAGGGGAAGGGACTCAAGAGGAAATGTGTCCCCAGTCCCAAATGCACTTGCATTTTTAAAACATCGGGAAAGTTGGGAATTGTGCTTAAAATTTGTATTAAACACCAGTTTCTTGCTAGAATTTTCCTTGGAGATGATGACATTTCTGGTTATTCAGAGTGACAGAATGATGGTACAGTAGAACCTGTCTAAATGTATACTCTTGGGACCGGTTAAAAATATGCTTTTAGACATGTTTACGGTTTGCCAAGTTGGAACTAGCCCATTTTATGCATTTAGAGAGGTTATTCATTTACACAATGCATTTAGAGAGGTTTTTCATCTACACAGAATGCATTTGGAGAGGTTATTCATTTACACGATGCATTTAGACAGGTTTTACTATATTTGTCAGTTTTTGGTTTTTCTGTTAAACTCAAGTTAGGAAGATCACTGAAAAGGAAGGGGAGGACACCAAAATGTATTTGAATTTTCAAAACCTCAGTAAAGTCGGGAATTATGCTTAAAATTTGTATTAAACATCATGCAGTTTCGATCATGCCAGAATTTTCCTTCGAGGTCATGGAATTTCAGTTAATCAGACAAATGTGGAACAATATTTGGAATTGGTAGCAAGACTGATGCTTGGAAATTTATAGGATGGGATGTTTCTCCAAATTTGCTGGACACCCTACTTTTCAAAATAACTATGAGGATGGGGGGTGGGGGAGAGAGGGCTGGGATAATATGGACACTGTGTGGAGAGGAGGTGAGACGTGGAGTGAGGGGGGGGGGGGTAGGGAATGAAGGAGTTTTGGGGACGACCTTTTTGAGTTGCCCCCTACCTATTTGGCCCATGCACGTTTCTTTTACGACGATGTTCTCCCCAGGCACCCCCCTCTTTTTCCCCCTTCTCCCCACTCATTCTAGCAGACATGAATGAGCGCGGGCCTCTGTTATACACACACACGCCGACCGTATACCCCCGACATGTGCCGACATTCCCCCCACGAATTGCGATGGCTTGGAGGACCGCATGCAGGTGTAAATCATGGCGAGGAGCTTATTTGTATAGCTCAATATCTTGGCCAGGCTTTAATGGCCTGGTTGACGGTACATGGTGAGCCTGACTGCTTGGTAGCCCACCGTGCACCAGAAATGTTGAAAAGGCACCGAGGAATTTTAGCCTTTTCGTCTTGGCTTCGGGGTGACAATTACGATGGGTATTAAGATCTACCTTGCATGGCCGTTAGCAGACGTGTCGATTGGATGGAGCATAAATTTCAACTTCGCACAGACTGCGAGAAGAGATAATGAGAATACTCTGTTGTACGAAGGCCACTGTTGTTTTTTTTTCTTGTTTTTTTCTTAAGTGCACTTGTGAGCTTTAGGAGATAGAACCTCTGGAATTGCTAAGGATACTCAACTCAACTGCTGTTGCTGCTGACCCATCTGGGAGGTCCACAAATGAGAAAAAAAAAATATTCGGCAACATATGCCCTAAATAAAGGAAAAGTATACTGTCACGGTGTTATGTAGCATTATGTTACCCCATAAGTATCTCTTCCAACATTATGCAGAAGTGGTTCACCAGAAAAAAAATCATTGTTTACCCATGTATTCTAGAAGTTGCATGCATGTTGGCATAATGCTGGAATTATGTATCCAGCTTTGATCATGTGGATATTGCATGCATGTTGGCATAATGCTGGAGTTATGTATTCAGCTTAGCCCATGTGGATGTTGCATGCATGTTGGCATAATGCTGGAGTTATGTATTCAGCTTAGCCCATGTGGATGTTGCATGCACGTTGGCATAATGCTGGAGTTATGTATCCAGTTTAGCCCATGTGGATGTTGCATGCATGTTGGCATAATGCTGGAATTATGTATCCAGCTTAGCCCATGTGGATGTTGCATGCATGTTGGCATAATGCTGGAGTTATGTATCCAGCTTTGATCATGCGGATATTGCATGCACGTTGGCATAATGCTGGAGTTATGTATCCAGTTTAGACCATGGGGATGTTGCATGCATGTTGGCATTATGCTGGAGTTATGTATCCAGTTTAGCCCATGTTGATGTTGCATGCAAGTTGGCATAATGCTAAAATTGTGTATCCAGCATTGCTCATTTGGATGTTGCATGCATGTTGGCATAATGCTAAAATTATGTATCCAGCATTGCTCATTTGGATGTTACATGCATGTTGGCATATTGCTAAAATTGTGTATCCAGCATTGCTCATTTGGATGTTGCATGCATGTTGGCATAATGCTAAAATTATGTATCCAGCATTGCTCATTTGGATGTTGCATGCATGTTGGCATAATGCAGGAATTATATATCCGGTATTGCTCATGTGGATATTGCAGGCATTATGTATCTAGTTTTTATGAATAATGATGTGCAAAACTGAATTCCATTTTTTAAATGTAGAATTCCGAACATCACATGTCTGTTGAGTAATAATTTTTAATTACAACAAAACAGCTGCCGATTTTATTCAAAGAAGTTGATCATATACATATTCACACAATGAACAGTTTGCATGTTTTTAAATGACTATAAAACTATTAGTAATCAGCCTGCAGCTCAGTATTATTAGCATATAATTAACTGCTCTGAATGCAACATGTAGCATAATCTGTAGCGTCTAATCGTTACTGAAATATTCATTAAATGGCAGCTGAATTGTCTGTTTTTCTTAATCTGTTTGTACCAGAGTCCAGACATTCAAAATTATATGGTGTACCATTTCCATTGCCCCCTGAGAGCCTCTGAGAGCTCTCTAATAGCATCTCGCAAAACACGAACCATGTTTGAAAGTTGAGAGCATCTGTCGAAAGCTATAGGTCGAAAATGTAGCACATTTCCACATTAAGAAAACGCCATATTTAATACACTCTTTACACGATTGCCCAAGTGGACACGGTTTTGAGAGTGCTCGGGAAGAGTATTTTTGACGAGATGCTCGCCCTTACAAATTGATGAATCTTTAAATTGAATTCATGTCAGATTTCAGCATAAAACTCGAAAAAAAAGCATATGTACTCGTGATAGCGTAATCGGTTGAAAACAACTCTCAAACGACAACCATTTGAGAGTAGCCATCGAGATCAACTCATACAATGATCCAACTAAAGTTTTTAATGCTTTACCATATGCAATATGCATCGTAGGGAGGGTCGCACCTAATCATTTTTGGAGCATACTCTTTACGTAGTATGGCGACTTAGACATGTTGTTTGACTGAATTTTTTATTTCTTATTTAAAAAATGTTCCAATTTATTCATGAACTAACATGAAGCGTTGTAGCACATGGCACAACTAAAATATTCTGTTTTTTACATAGTGTCCACTCAGGTCCAAGGTAACGCACAAGAGAGTTCCTGTGGCAAAGAACCCAATAATTATGCCATTCGAAAGAAATTGTTTGCTTGCTCTAAACATGTTTGCAAACGCAGTTGTAAACACTGGAAATCAACTTTGAAAAAGCACGTTATTGAAGAATATTGAACAAGGGTATGGGGTGACGGTCATAAAATATTGGTGTTTTTCCCTTTTATTTTGTATGTATGGTTTCCGGGTTTTGCGAGTGGAAGAATTGGTTTCATTTTTAATTATGTTCATTTTTTACTATTTTTTACTATTATATGCATTATGTGCTGGTTGTCCTTGACGATCTGATCTATTTTTTTTTTTTTTTGTTTTACCTACGAAAGTGTTTTATATGAGGACGTAATCATCCTGTAACTTACTCTATGAGTGCGAGACAATGAATAAATAAATAAATAAATAAATAATCGTCTAAAGAGAGCTGCTTCTACAGTTTCAAGACGTTGTGGATGAAACGCAATCTAAGCGGCGCTGTGTGGACGAATGGTTATTTGTTAGTAAGGGATACTGGTATTGGACAAACTAATTAATACTTGGGCTCACGTCTAACTTTGTTTAATTTGGTTTATTTTTAGGACTAAGAAGCATACACAACTTTGTGCAGCGGAAACATCTCTAAATGCACATTATGACCATACTTTCTGAATTCTTGATGTACATGTAGTAGAGCCTACGCTTTAGCCTACACATAAAGTTTCTGCAAAGGTTTCGTGAACTTATTTCCATAAACAGGTTTGTCCAAAAGGGCCGTCCATAAATGACGTCACGCACTAAGGGGGAGGGGGGTCCACACATTTGTGACGATATGTGACGAGAGGGAGGGGGTGTTTAAGAAAAGTGACATCACGTCAAAAATTAAAATGCACTTTTAGAATTTTTTGATTTATTTAATGATAATGTAACCATTTCAGTTCTTCTATTAAACTTATTACACATGTTTATGTGGTCCATATCACTGAAATCTGCTATATTTTTATCCCAATTCCACAAATCTTTGGAGGGGGAGGAGGCAGAGCTTTGTGACGTCATATTTGAGGAGGGGGGTCTGAGTTTTTGTGACCAAGTGCGACATGGGGAGGGGGCCCCAAATGTAATTGTCCACACAGAAACTAGTTGCTGGTCAAGGTTTGCTCCACGCACTTCATTGCAGACGACGCTTATACTGGGTGAACACAAAAAACGATATTCGTCTCGTAGCACATGGAGTATAAAAAAAGCCTTGGTAAGAGCGTCTTAACCATGAAACAAGGTTTCATTGATTTCCTTTGATCTTCACTGCCTCTAGAGCAATCACCAAAATGTTTCATGGAAACACGTTTTCTTTGGCAAAAAGTCTCATGAAACTTGGTTGCAGAAATCTGGTGAGCATCCACAATTCACAAACATATTTGCGAGACCCTGTTTCAGTTTCGTGTTTCAACTTGGCATAATATTATGGTAACACATTTATGGTAAACCGTACACTTCACGGAAAGTTCTCGTTAATTCTGCTGCCAGCATTTTTTCCCTAACTTTTAAGGACTTTTTTAAAATGTGTACATGTGCTTTATACATACTTTGCGCAAACTCAACCTCCCCAGAACAACGTATTCGAGCATGTGTCCATAACACAAAATATACTGCTCGTCAACTATTGCAACTTTTTAAGTTTCCTTAAACACAAGGGAACTACGACAACACACAGGATGCTGGTCATTTGAGGGTTTTGTTGGACACGAGACAGCAGCAAGTCGATTTGAACGAAGCGCTCTTCCCGTTTCCTATTTTCAAGGCAAATAGACTGCAGAAAAGAAGGATGTGGTTATCGGGTTACAAGAGGGCACCACGCATCGTCTGTACCAATGAGTTTCCGGCCATTGATTTTCTACATAGACGGTGCTGCCATAAATTTACGTGGTGCACCATCCTCTTGTAGGGGAGACTGTGGAGCATTGAGGCGCATTCACTAATTGTCCTATTGATCTAAAATTGTAAGTATATGTGGTTTAACTAAGTGGTTGTGTATGCACATTTTATGAAGCAAAATTCTCGAAAATTTGTTGTGAAATGTCTCACTTTTCCCCACTCCTGAGGTAAAATAAGACGCTTAATGAACTAGACTAAATTATTCAAAAATATTTTAATAACTTGTATTTATCATTGTTAGACTGAAAAACGCAATATGTCACAACTGAAATAAAGTTGTTATAGTTGCTTTAAAAAGTTACATAATGCCACTGTCTCATCTTACCCCATGTCTAAATGCTCCCCATTCTCCCCCATAAATCATTTTAGATTAAATATCTGAAGCCAATATCCACAATAGAACTTTTTATTACTGCCACTGTCTCACCTTATCCCATGTCTCAATGATCCCCAGTCTCCCCTATATAGTCGATTTCTGGAGGACAATTCAGGAGATCTTTAAGAGAATAACTATGAATTTCATATAGTTTAACTTATGAGAAATGTTAATAACATGACAAATTCTTTAAAATATTATAATTTGACAAGAATTCTTGTTTTCATGGTTCTATAAGGTCGAAAAGTGTTTTACTATATTTGGGTACCTTTCAAAAAATTTTTTTAGATATCACGTCATCTGTGACTCATTCTCAGCAAAGTCATGACGTAATACCATATCTTCGACTGATATAGCATCAATAAGAAACACTTCACTCATCACATTACAACCAAAACAGTTTTTCGAGACAGTGGAGCTGAGTATAAAGGTTCTCTGGCGAATATGCATTCCCAAATTCCAAAGTTTGGAATCCAGTAAATACGCCTAATATATTCTCCAACCCCTTTCTTCTATAAACAGTGCAGGTTATAAAGCATTTTTATGACTGCTTTCATCGTATAAGCCAGCAGCTGCTGTCCATTGCAAATTGAAGTTAATTGGGTTTGATTTCCCGCAAGCGTCGCAGGAAGATGCAAGACCAGATGCACGCGTGGACGCCACCAAATATCTACTACACAATTTTGAATTCTGAAGCATTGATAGGCCTATGTAGGCCTAGAATCCAAACACCAGCTGGCATTCGTCTGAATACAGAAAAAAATATATATGCATGGTCCACCCCGGTTTCCATTGCAACCCATTGTAAGAGTGCAAAGAGTGACCAGGGGTCATCGGCGTGCAAGGTGCAAGCACACCGCATTATCCAGAGTGACCGTGTCCGGCAATTGTATATATCTTTGTTGGCAATCGCCATTTTTTTTTTTTTTTTTTTTTTTTTTTTTTTTTTTTTTTTTTTTTTTTTTTTTTTTTTTTTGCCATCCAACAACATTTTTGGAATGCCTAGAATAGAGAATTGTGTGCGATAAGCTTGGTATGATGCACGACTTGATAGAATTACCTAGCGATATTGGATTCCATAACCATGATATGCTTTTTTTTAATGCATTCTTATCACTACTACTGGACAACTGTCAAAGAACAGGCTGTGTTGGGTTACTGCCTGGTTTGGAATGCTGACCATGCAAAAACAAATCTACAATGGCCCAATCTGGGGAGCATTGAGACAGTGATGTTATAAAATAATTCGACAGTATAACCTGTGTAAATCATCTCTAAAAGCATAAATTGTGCCGTTCCTGACTTGGGACCCGTGTAAAAATGAATTAACCTCCCTAAAGTAATGATGAATAATTTGTATTGGCCCCAATGCTTTTGTAAGGGAATATCAATAATGGAACTGCAGAAAATATCATACTAAGATGAGGTTACCACTTAAGATTTACACGTCCCTGGATAAGTCTGTCTTCCTTTCAGTTTTTCCAGTATTTGAAGTTCTTGAATAATTATTTTTATAATGCCTAGCTGCAAACTGTTATGAGGTGAAGCCTAACTGTCTTACAAATATTAATGTTATACAAGCACGATTTCTACAGATATGGACCTCACCTATTGGCAGATTGTACCAGAAAACATTATCATTACCACCATCAACCAAAAGGGGAGAATGACCCCAAGGGTCCATAGATAATCAGTGCAATTATTAGACTATGTTAGTGGAAAACTGAATGATGTGGGAAACACAAGTAGGCCCTAGATTCAAGGGCATATTGTATGATGAACATAGACAATTTGGACAGACTATAGGGTTCTTCCACAAAAAAACCACAGTAAAAACAATTACCTAACTTGACCTAACCTAACCTAACGCAAGGTACGGACGTTAGGTTAGGTTAGGCAATTGTTTTTACGGTGCAACGAACTTATAAAAATACCGTAGTTTTTTTGTGGGGGAACCCTATAGTCTGTCCGACAATTGCAGTATCGATATTCCTTTTCAGTTTTAATATAGAAATTGGAAATTGAATGGGAATTCCCCTTTTGAATTAGAAGTGTGATTTTTCTTTGGTAAAAAAATGCATTTTTTTTTTTAAAATTAAAATGCGATTTTTTATAGTAAAAATGAAATTTCTATTTCACTTGGGCCAACTCACGGCTCCATAGGGTCCTGCATAATACTGGCGAGCCTATAAATATATAGCCAAAATTGACACCCCAGGATTCTGGCCCTATCCCCTAAAATGTGATGACCTATACGGCCTTGCATTCCTTTATTTTTACGGAAGTGGTCCCTTGTATAATTACGCTAATCCTTCGTAAATTCTACTGCCTGCATTTTTCAGTATAACTTTAACGGAATTTTGTAACTGTACCTCGATACAGGCTCTCTCTGGCGGCATCGGGTCACGATATCACCCCCAGGGCCCCCACCCTTCTATTCGAGGTCCCTATTCCTCTGATCAATTATTATAGTGGCCAGGTGCAATCTATATACACAAGGCATTTTTGTAAATTGCGTGCTCGCAGTAGCAGCTCGCCACATTTTTCGCCGGCAGCCATTGTGATGAGAGGGGGCACACGTTTGACACGCGTTGACCCTTTCTAAAAGGTAGTCCTTGGCCCCCACGTGCCACCGTGTGTATACTTTTTTGACACATATGGCAACCAAGAGAGAGAGAGAGAGAGACCTGAAGACTTTCAATGGTACGGTGGTAATCTTGTACGTAAAGTGCACCCCTCCGCATGCCTGGCTCTCTGGGTCTAGGGGTCCTCCTCCGTTTGTCAGCTGGCATCCCTTCCTGCCCCCTCCCCTCCCCCTCTTCTAGGTAGGCCTAGCGCTACGTCCTTATGCAGGGCTAATATGAGCGCTATGTGGGGCAGATGGTTTTGGCTGTCTGAGACAAGCCTGCTGCAAGGTTCTGCTTGTACAGACACGATGAATTTATGTTCAATCGAAGTCTTTTGCCAATGTCCTGGAACGTGTAGTCGACTTCAAAGGATTTCTGAAAGTTTAGCAATTATTCCAAAATATGTACTGGACTCTTGCTAGTTGTAATTCACTCTACTTCCAAACTATCCAATGTGTGTTAATTATGAGCGAAAAAAACAACACATCCAAATTGTCCATTAAGTTTCAGGAACTAGTTTAGTTTGGACAAAAAATCATTCACCTGTGATATCCCTTTGATATTCTAAATTCAAGTGACAAATGGAAAATTTAACAAATGCATCATACAGAATGTTAGCAAAGTTTTTGATACTTTAATGTATAATTATTTGTTTGTAGCGATTTGATAGTACAAGCATTATACGTATGTGTGTAATAAAATCTTGATAGTATATTACATGTTTGTTATAAAATTCTGATAGTAATAAATTCCTGACAGTAATACATGTTTGTAATCCTCATAGTATTACATGTTTGTAATAAAATCCTGATAGCATTACATGTTTGTAATACACTCATGATATTATTTGACTGCACCTGACAAGAATTATGTAGGTATATACATTCACATCATGTTGAATCTATATACACGTATGCGTTCTGTTCATCAAATTGAACATTTTATTTCGTATGTTTTGTTTCCGGTAATTAAACAATCTGCCTAACCTGTAGAAAGATAATAAAAAAAGGTTCCATATGAAACGTATGTATGTAATGGAGTTAATGTATATCCCATTGTGTAGCTCCAGCAGCGGTTTCACGGTAGCAAACGCCTCTTTAGTACATTGAACGTTTGTAGAACACTTTCATTAATTCAAGTTTTAAGCTCTTTTAATTGCAAAATCAGGTTAACCCGTAATTAATCCGCCATTATAGCGTCGTCCCATTCTCCGCACTGGCGGAATAAATGGTGGTCACGGGTCGTTAACACAACGTGTTTTCGTGCGTTTTAATTATTGAAAGGACAATAATGTACTAAACATGGCCAGCTTGCATTCAGCTTTTGCGTTTCTAGAATGAAAAATTCTGGCTGGCGCGTGCTCTCAAAGGTATTTGGACGCCATCTGTCCAATTATGATGACAAGAATGGCGCTCTATAGTCGGAGTGTAATACAATTTCCCCGGGCACGGACCCGCAAACAAAGCCACCTGGTGCATAGGGGCAGCAGTCACTCGACCGAAGCTAGCCAGAGGTTAGATCAGGAGTAAAAGGAGGGAGAGGATTAACACTGCACACGCAGAAGCCAAGTTTTCAAATCGATAACATCGAGAAAATGGATATTTACGATCATAATGGGATCAATTATACTTTAGACATACTCTTTGGTAATGACCGATTTTCGGGATGGAGGGAGTTAGGCGGATTTTATACTAACTTTTAAATTTAGTACAGGCCATGAAGGTGGGTATGCATCAAAGCAGGGTCTCCACTGAAGGCAACATGGGGAAACAATGTTGAGGAAACATGGTTTGTTGAAACAAATTTTTCGTACCGTGATGTTTGAGCAAATTTATGAAGCCGCGTATCCACTGAGTCAACATTCTACAAAAATGTTGATCAACATGGTTTGCTGAAACAAATTTAGAAAAACAAGTTTGCCTACCGTGACGTTTGAGCAAACTTGTGAGTTTTTTTTGTTGAAATACCATGGTTTCGTCAACGTTTTTCTGATAGCTCGGGAGACGTCCAGATCAAAGGGAAAAAATGTTGTCACTTTACTGCGTATGCTCAGCCCTATAAGTATATACAGCCTTGGTAGAAGCGCCATAAACTGGACGCGTTTGTTCACTGATTCTGTCAACATTTTGATTGAGACAGGTCAGCATTCAATCAACATGTTGAGGAATACATTGTTTCGGGTTTGGCTTGAGTGTTTGTATGCTCTATGTTGTTTGTTGAATGTTGAATGTTGAATGTTGAATGTTGAATGTTGACTGCAGTGGAGACGGGGCGTGAAGTTTTTTTTTGTTTCCAGAACCATGGTTTCGGCACCATTTCGCCGATTACTCGGGAGGCGGTTTGGATCAAGGGGGAAAATGTTGCTCATTTACTGCGCATGTTCAGCCATGTGCTCGAATGCGAACCTGAATGCTTGGTAAAAACGCCATAAACTGGACACTTTGTTCAGTTTTTCTGTCAACTTTAGGTGGAGACACCTCAGTATTCAGCAGTATGTTGCTGTATCCATTGTTTCAGGTTTGTCTATGAGTGTTTGTTTGTTTGGCTATACAGTTCTTGGTAGGATTGAGCGACATGAATAGCAAACATTTCTTCCTTTGAGCTGGACCGCCTCTCAGCGAACCAGAAACGTTTGCAGCAAACACGCTTTTTTGGCAAAAAAGTTTTCTGAAACCTTTGTGTAGTACAGATCAGAGCAAATACGAAACAGTCACAAATGTGTGGATCCCCCTTAGTGCGTGACGTCGTTTATGGGCGGCCTCTAATGTCACATGCTTTGTAGATTGGTAGACATCATCCATGAAGTCCATAAACGGCATATCTTAATCTGACTCGACCTCCATTTTTATTGTAAACCTAAGGTTAATCCTGCCTAGTAGCTGGGTTAACTTCTCCTCAAGTTTAACAATGGTCAACTGTTAACTTCCTTTGGTGCAATGCTTTTTCGTAGTTAACTCAAACTCACAGTTAACCTCAGGTTTAGCTTAAACTTTATTGGTGCAACCAGCCCTAAGAATCCTTGATAATTATATTTAATTTTTCAAGGTTTTATTGTATATTTATGCCACTTTCTTATCCTTTTTAAATATACATTTATTTCATCAAAAGCTATAATTATTTTTTCCTAATCATTATTAAAATTGGATGAATTGCCTCCAACTTATCTAATATTTATGTTATATGATTGAAATATATTACATGAATTTTAAAATGTGTAAAAACATTCTGCAAAACTAGTTCTTTTGTTCCTCGAATTCAAAATAGAAATGTCATTAAAACAAGGCTAATTTACAATAAATTAAAGAATACTAAAGATATAAATAATAAATTCAACACGGGGCATAAAATATCTTTACATAAAAAAAAACCGGATCATTAACACAAAGCAAAACTAGGGTTTTTTAGAGGTGGATAAAAATCAATTAAAATATTGCCAAGTCTTGGGCAAATTGTACTCATGAGTAGGAGTACTATTTACGTGAATATGGAGGATTGATAAAGTATTGTACAGTTAGCTAAATGTATTTCAAGCTTGAAACAATTAAAATTTAAAAAATATTTTAATGAATATGAGTACACAAAAAAAAAACTTAGACCGATAAGAAAATCTTAATATTTAAAGTTAAAAAAGAATATTAATATTATCTTTTAGGATGATTCTCATTTGAAGTTACTCATTTTCTTTATTCAAATGTATTAAATGCGACTAAATTACTTATTTAAAAGTACATTAATTGCATTCATACTCGATTACTTTGGTACTCATAATTTCAGATTATATTAATACACAAGGAAATTTGTAACCGCCCATCATGAGTACATTTTTTGTAATCGAGTGCACTGAACGCGTACGTTTTGTATTCAATTACTCTTTGTACTCGGTACTTTTTAATTCATCAAATGTACGCAATGACTGCCCAACACTGCCTTCAACTATTTTCTATTATAGTGGGCAATCTATGCATCATAGAATACGTTGCGCCCTCTGTTGATATATTTGTGAAGTTAAATCTTCAAGCGTGTTCCCCGCTATTGGTCCCTATACTGTTCAAAATATAATACATTTGATGTGGTCCAATGATCACGGGAATCTGTTTTCACTTAAATTTGTGCTTATTAAACATTTTAGTAAACAGCCATCAACCAGATTCAAGCCATTGTTTTAGTCACCTACTTAACTTTCATCATGTAGTTACAGTGGTACCTCCCTTACCGGACACTCCCGAATAACGGAAACTTCTAAATAATGGACATTTTTACCAGTCCCAGT
>JAQGBW010002619.1:0-19096 GCA_034698625.1 Julus scanicus
TGTTTGAAATTCGAGAAATAGAGGTTTTGGAAGAACATATTTCGAGATATACATGAAAAATACACTGAATTTAGATTTTAAAGGTAGGGAATTCCATAAATTTCGAGATAAACAGGGTTTCGAGATAGACAGGTTCGACTGTAGTCGAAAATAGAGCACTGATTTTCAAAATAAACTGATTGCATATTGAGAACCAGGTCTTAAGGGTCTTCTAAAGTATATAAACGCCCGAAAAACAAGCTAACAAGCCGTTACAATTTAATGGACACTAAGTACACTCACTACCTACCCCACATTAATCAAGGAATCTTGCGGAATCAGATTAGAATCTACAGCACAAAAACACATGCACTGACGGCATCGAGTTGGGTCGATAAGGTAAAAAAAAAGTGGTCAAACTCACATTGAAAGTTCTGGGACCGTTGTGAATTTAACGGAGGATTAAGTTTTCACAAACTTCAGATCACGGGTGTCCGAAAAACGCAGATTGCACCACTACCGATTATGTACGCCAGACATCTTCGGAACCACCGAAACCACGGACGGGCAACCACAACAGTCGAAGAAGTTGAGAGCAAAAATCCACGATTCGGATGTTCTTTTCCAAAAAAAATCGGACAAGTCGGAAGAATTGCACCAATAAAAATTTCAGAGTTGACTCGTCATAATCCTTTATCGTCGACCGTCGTCAGAGCGGTTCGAAGGAATGACAGGTCCTGAGGAACTTCAAAAATGAAATTAAAAAAAAAATGTGCGGAGAGCGCCGTTACTTCCAAATTCGGTCAACCTCCCCAGTTGGAGCAAGGATGAAAATGTGACGAAAAGTCGGCGTTTCGGCTTGACCCTTACTCGGTCCCGTCCCACGCAATGACCAGATGCACAATAGGCTGTTGTTGCGGGTCGAAAAGGCGGAGCGAGGCTAACGACGCCTAGAGCATCCGAGTGCAGAGGCTGAGTGGCATCCACGCAGCATCCCTTCCACAAACACAGTTTTCCCTTGCTTAAGAAATGCTCAAGGGGGAGAAAAGATGGAAGCAACAGCTGCCTGCACTCGCGCGCCAACAAACAAAAGGCGACGAGGGCGCTGCAGTCACACCGTCCGAATTGGACATCCACGCACTTTTTCGCCATTTTACCACCAGGAGGCGCCTCTTCAAAATTACCACGCAACTTGCTTAGGATCTTGCAACTTGATCACACTTCCCCAAGACTTTGAAATGCTTTTGGAGGTTGCGAGTTTGTAAAGGTGCGTATCCACCAAAAGAAACATTAGAGATACAAAACATACACAACAAACATTGATGCGTATGAGTGTTTGCGAACAAGTGTGGAAAACCTCCGTTTTTTCCTCACATTTCGATGTTTCTTGATGTTTCGTAAAGGTGCGTATCCACCGAAAGAAACATTAGAGACGCAAAACATACACAACAAACGTATGCATACAAACATTGATGTGGCCAGAAGTGTTTGCGAACATGTGTGGAAAACCTCCGTTTTTTCCCCACATTTCGATGTTTCTTGATGTTTCGTAAAGGTGCGTATCGACCGAAAGAAACATTAGAGACGCAAAACATACACAACAAACATATGCATACAAACATTGATGTGGCCAGAAGTGTTTGCGAACATGTGTGCAAAACCTCCGTTTTTTCCTCACATTTCGATGTTTCTTGATGTTTCGTAAAGGTGCGTATCGACCGCAAGAAACGTTAGAGACGAAAAACATACACAACAAGCATAAACATACAAACATTGATGTGTACAGAAGTGTTTGCGAACATGTGTGGAAAACCTCCGTTTTTTCCCCCACATTTCGATGTTTATTGATGTTTCGTAGCGATCGCTCGAGAGGTGGTCCGGATCAAAGGAAAAATGTTTCTCAAAAGTTTCCTGTTAAAAGGCATTGCTTCTACAATGTGTCATAGGTGCGTACACTCGTGTTCTTTTGTGTCTTTTTTCACACAATTTGCAAAACATGTTGGAAAAAACATGCTGAAAACATTGTTTTAGTGTTTTTTGTGAATGTTTTATGTTTATGTTTCTTTTGGTGGATACTTAGCTTTACACTTGGAATAGGCCCTTACCTTTCAGACACTATGCTTTTAGATATGCAAGGCGGGACCGGCACGTGTTATGCTTTTATAGAGGTTATTCATTTACACAGGATGCATTTAGTAAGGTGAAGTTCATCTCTACAGTTATGTACACGAACTCTTGCTAGTCATGAGAAATAGAACCCCCTCAAATGTCAAAGTTGAGGCAGGACATGTCTCTTGACATCAAACATCCAAAACATCAAAAAATGCACCATGATTACTTGGGGAAAAAAAAAAAAAAAAAAAAAAAAAAAACGTGAGAAAGCGTCCAAAATATTTGGAAATTCCAAGTGCTTTGTCTGACGTCCGTCCGTCAAAATCTGGTAATTGCTGCTGCACATGTTCACACTACCCGTGACCAGTCTCCGGACAGACCTACAGCGCATGTGCAGTCCCCTATGGTTGAAAACCATTTTAAAACCATGTGGAGGGGCCGCCATTTTCCGGTGGAAAAAAGTAGAAAGGAAACCTAATTTTTGCGCTGTGTGTAATGGGCGGAGCTAAAAACATAAAGGGGCGGCGCATCACTACGCGCGTGGCACCAAACCGCACAAAAGTCTGGAGTATGTGAACCTGGCATTAATTTTTGAAAGAATTTCGGGTGAGTCCTTTTTGAATGGCCCCTGACGACGTTGCAGGTTGCGCACCAAAATCAGCGACAGAAGGCGCTTCCAGCGGCCAAAATGTTAGTTGTCAGCCTGGCCACCTCCCATTTTAGGACCACACCCACCCCTCCAAATAAATACAGCATGAAAGTCGCAGCGAAGTCAATGAAAAATTGCTGTCATGCCGGCAACGAGCATCTTTTTCTGGTACTTTGCCAAAGGACATGTACTGTGATGTTCACTGTACGCGTACCTCCTACTTCTTAGCGCCTTGTAAACACATCCAAACTTGCAACATGTTTTTACAGCGGCCGAAATTAGGGGAAACGCTTTATAGGACCCCACTTCTGGAGTTTGAGACACCTATAGCTTCCCATTCCAAGTTCACTCTCGTAAGTTACGGAGAGAAGAAATTTACCGCTTTTTATGTACATAAAGTTATTAAAAATAATGAATTCTGAGCTATTAAGGTACTGCATTATTGCTTAATTAGATTAATTATTAGATATTATACACATCGTATCATGTGCCGTGACAATTTTGGCGTCATATTCAGTGTGCCGCGAGAATTTTATACGCCTTGTGTGTTGTGAGTTGAAAAAGTATGGAAAAAACACGTGGAACAACATGTATGTAAAGCACATGGCATGAAGTTTGAGTTTTTACAGTAGAACCTGTGTAAATGCATAACCTGTCTGAATGGATAAAATGCGCCTGTCCCGACTTGGGACCCGTGTATAAAAAATGTACCTGTCTAAAAGCATATTTATCAGTAGTGCAGCTTGAGTTTTTACAGTAGAACCTGCCTAAATGCATCCTGTGTAAATGATAACCTCTCTAAATGGATAAAATGCGCCGGTGCCGACGTTATCGTAACCCGTGTATAAATGAACCTGTCTAAATACATAATTTGTCAAAAAGCATATTTATCATATCAGTCCCAAGAGTATGCATTTAGACAGGTTCTACTGTAGGGGAAAAAATGGGGTATTAAAAGTGGAAGTCTATCTTAAAATGCAAAATACACATTTTTAAAATAAACAATGTTCTGCGAATTGTTCAAAATTTGTGATTCAACAATAAACAAGGTGTCCTAAAATGAATGATCACAAAAAAATCCAAAGTACATTAAAACCTGTATAAATGCATAATCTTGGGACAAGTGGGGAAAATACGCATTTAGACAAGTTACCAAGCCGGGACCGGCACATTTTATGCATTTAGAGAGGTTTTCATTTGCACAGGATGCATTTAGAGAGGTTTTCATTTGCACAGGATGCATTTAGAGAGGTTTTCATTTGCACAGGATGCATTTAGAGAGGTTTTTATTTGCATAGGATGCATTTAGAGAGGTTTTCATTTGCACAGGATGCATTTAGAGAGGTTATTCATTTACACAGGTTATACTGTATCAAACAATTATAATTTTACGTATACACATTTTTGGAAACAGTGAGATTAATTTCCAAAAATGCCCTAACTAAAATTAGCAAATGTGTATCAATTTCAAATTTTCGTACATCCTACATGGTTCGATATCGCATATCATCTAAAAACATTGTATTCAGTATAAGATGAAGCTCATAATTAACAGTGGATAATTTTGCAACATCGAATTAAGGATAATTGCCCGTCCATTTTTATGCCAATGGAATAGTTTGCAAATGTTTGGAATTTTTACGGGTACCTTGACAGAAATGTCAGAAAAAGATGGCAACAGAAGATTGTGGTAGCTAAATTGGATAATGGGACTTGAGATGGCATGGGGGAGAAATCATATGTTCCCCATATCCGCAATCATATATTTAATGTTTGTATATACGCAATCATACTTGTGTTATTAATGACGTCAGTGAATTTCGAAAGTCAATGGGCTCAACCCTTTTCTAGAAAACGTTTTTTTAGCGGCTTCATTATTATGAATGAATTATTCAGGACGAACCATTGCCAACAAATGAATATGATTGAGATTAATTGCACTGAGGGATGCACATACTCGATGATTGCAAAGGAGGAATTACAGGAAAAACGAGCACTTCCTGAATTCAAGAGTTGTTTAAACCGAAACAAAGTACAGTCTAAGTACACTTTAGTCAGACTTTCAAAGTTTGATCTGGAAATCACCAATCACCACAATCATTCAACTGAATTCTCATAATGGATTTACAATCAATCTATACTACATTATATTTTAGAATAGAAACGATATGAGACAGTAATATCAGCTTTAGGTATTGAGTTTCACGTTTACAGACACACTGTATACATGTCATTATAGAAACAGACATGATAATAGTAGGTTGTACCAAACTTAAGACTAATTACCGATAGAAGATCTTGTATGCTTTCCATGATAACGATGAATATGGTAATGATATGGGTAAACGTTTCCTCGCAAGTCAAATTTTGTAGAATAGACATTCACATTTTGGACACACTTCCGTTTCCAAAACTAAAATATTCATTATTAAAATTACAGTAGATGTTATTGAAATTTAAACAAATGGTTAATTTCACATTAAATTGTAAAATTAAAAAAACGAGTGAACTGAATTCGAATGATGAATTTCCAGAACAACAGTGCACGTTTTCCATAGCACGTGCATTCCATTTTCGAAGCACGTGCATCATATGATGTGCACATGACACGCGCGTGGAAACGTTCCGAATCCAGCAAAAAGAATATCTCGAGGAAATAAAAGCCTTATTTTTAACGGCTAATTAAACTTCAGTTAGATTTTAGTCAGTATACTTAACATGTGAATGATGTAAAAACTCCATTATATATGAAAATTGTAACGTTATTTTCGGATATATTCTCTAAAATGGTTGTTAAAGATCACTAATTGCGTACTTAATAAATCTTGTTTGAAATGTTGGGAGGTAGGATCCGTATAGTGTTTCATTAACGTTATTGTAAAATTAAAATGTATGATAATCTAATAAAATTTGTTCAATTATAGCATATTATAAACTGATTCATTTTTGGTGATTTAACCTCTATAGATTGGGACCACTTCATTATATACAATTAGTTTATTTAAATTGTAAATGGTTCTAATATATTTTCTCCATCCTTCATAAATATTTTAGATAAAAATAAATTATTAATGAATGATAACCTCCACAAATTTTATTATCTTACAAAAATCTTGTAATTAATTATCTTACAATTCTTTTAATACTCATTATTGCATTGTTGTCTTAATAAAATATCAATTAAGTTGCGATAAAATAATCAACCTATTTGGTTAACGATTAATCCAATTTTAGCAATAAACAATTTTTTTGGAAAACAAATTGATTTAACCTGTAATTAAGGTTGATCATCGTTGATCACCTTAAGCAAGGCAAAACTATATTGTGGTAATTAAGAGTTTGAGCATTATCAATAAGTATAAATCCCCAATGAAACTGGCCAATGCACATCATTTTTTTTTAATAACAGATCCTAACATTTAATCTGAGTTTCGCCATCAGAAACAAAATTCAAACCAACTAATTCTCAAAATTTTTCATTGCTAACCTAAAGTATTAATCAAATTTAACAATTCAGAGTATGATGATACATGGGAAGATTCTTTTGAAAAGTCGAAGAAGCCCTTTCGTATTACAGTATAGGTGAGCAGTGGATTACCAATGATGCAGCTAATATTGATTTGATAACCAGAAGGTGGAAATTTTTCAGACATATTTGAACCTTTTATCTGAAATATTTCTGCTTGCTTGGCATCCACAATTACAAAAACGACTTGTAAAAAAATGAGTAAGTAACTGAATAGTTTAAAAATTAAAACACAATTTTGGCATGTACGTGTGCGAAATATTCCATCAGATTTTAATTTCCACAGGTGACATCATTTCCAGATTTACGAATTCTTGCCATTCAAATTTACAGAAGAACATGTCCAGACTCATTTGCACGTTATACATGTCTTCAAATTGCACATAAAATGTAGACATGATACATGTACATATAATCAAATATCCATTATATGCATGTCCACGATATATATGTACAAACATATATTCCTTCCGATTTTAATTACCACAGGTGACATCATTTCCAGATTTACGAATTCTTGCCATTCAAATTTACAGAAGAACATGTCCAGACTCATTTGCACGTTATACATGTCTTCAAATTGCACATAAAATGTAGACATGATACATGTACATATAATCAAATATCCATTATATGCATGTCCACGATATATATGTACAAACATATATTCCTTCCGATTTTAATTACCACAGGTGACATCATTTCCAGATTTACGAATTCTTGCCATTCAAATTTACAGAAGAACATGTCCAGACTCATTTCCACGTTATACATATGTATCTTCAATTTGCACATAAAATGTAGACATTCCTGTACTACATGATACATGTACATATTTAAATATCCATTACATGCATGCCCACTATATATATATATATGTACAAATATACATGTATGTCACACGATACATGTCCAAACACATGCCCACATGACACATGTCGAGATTTTTGTTTTAGTTTACAGAGAACCAAATGAAGAATTTGTAACCCATGATCAAATTAATTACTGAAAATGATGATTTCAAACATCATTCCAAAACTTCGATCAACTACAAATACATCCAATGGCCCTAGAACAATCCTCATTATTCCAAACAATAAAAATTGAAGATTTTTCAGATGACAAGTGTAGCAAAAAAAACGATGCCAATGGAGTTGAAATTATTTTAACCAACTTTTTCAACATTTCTCACGCCATCACTTGGCCCTGAAAGAGGGCGTTGAAGCGCATCATGACGTCGAAAACTGACCTAATTTTAATTAGAGAGCCATGTGTAGGTGATATTTTTCCTCACCCCCTCCCCAGATTGCTATCGAGGAAGCTAAAATTCATCCCGAATTTTCAGACACATCTCTCCTCCTTCTCCTCCGAGTACTCGTTTGAAAACGGACCATGAATACCTTAACAGCCCGTTAAAGATTGGGCACAAATCGGTGAAAAAACATCACTAAAATGCGGACCTGTTGTTCAAGATAAATCCGCAACGAGGGACCAAGTAAAAGGATTACTCAACCCATCCCTTCCGAAAAAGAAAAAGAAAAAGTTGACGAGGAACACGAGGTACCTTACCTGGAAAATGAGCCTGTGGTCCGAACTATAAGGTAAGCATCTAATTTGTGGTCACTTTAGGAAACAATGTGTTGTTGCAAGAGCTGAAAAGGGCCTTGTCCCAGCATCCGAGTAGTTGAGAAAACACAGCAGTCGCAAATCCTTGGCTATTACTATCGGGGGTTGGCGGGGGCATTATGTGGATTGTCATAGATACATCCTATTATAACCACGCCTATTCTCCAGCCTCGTGGCATTCTGTCCTCGGCCAATGAAAGAACAGATTGGCAGACAATGCCGCCAGGTTCCCATGGCAACCGTCCTCCAGCATCACCGGCTCCATCGTCATCCAAGCTGAAGAAGGAGCCCAGAAAAGGAAAAAGGAAAACACCCCCTCCCTCCCTCCTCCCCGATACCCGTGGCGAGGTGGCGCTACCGGTCGCGCGTTTATATATAGAGCAGCTATAGCTCAATGCCAGATGGAAAGATGGATGGAAGACATTAAAAAGAGTTTCAACTTCCGAATTGATGGTTGGCCACGCGATTAAAGGCGGTCATTAGAGGTCTAAGGGCGCCATGGGTCAAAGGGCATGGCGCCGTATGGAACAATAACACTATGAATCAAGATCTGTTCCGACAAGAGGTGCATGGGACCGCAGCCAAACTTTCGAAAGGATTTCTTTAAACAAGCATTTTTATATAAAGAATTGAAAAACATATTTATATTTCTTAACTTATTTTAAGCCTAAAACCGCTGTTGCATTCCACAAAACGCCACGATCTGTTTTTTTTTTGTCCCGAAATTTCATGGTTTTTATGATATACCGATACGAGATTTTCTTAAGGAACACACATTCATAAAGGATGAATTTTGGACGAAGTTTGATTGTGTTATCAGAAATTACCTTCTTCACTGTTTTATAAATTTTATAAATGGCGTGCCGTGATAATTTTAGGCGTAATTCAGTGTGCCGCTTTCCCCCCAGTTTTCATTCTAAAATTGATCTGAAATGCATTGTGTAATGGTCCCTCATGCATGTTTGAGACGCACTTATCAGATATTTTGTTCTTCCCGTTAATTCCTTGAATCAAAAGTCACGTGTTGTCGTCCGTGACGCATGTGGGCATGCATGAAATCGTGACGGAAATCATAAAGTATATTAAATCAGCAGTTTTGGGCAAGATTCACTGATTAGTTAATTTAATGTTGGCATAAACATACCTACCAAAAAACTTTACTCGTGATATTTTATGCGAATTTCTTTTAATACCACATGCACATGCTGTTCTAAATCGCGTGCACATGCCGTTCTAAATCTCGTGCAAATGTTGTTCTAAATCTCGTGCAAATGCTGTTCTAAATCTCGTGCAAATGCTGTTCTAAATCTCGTGCAAATGCTGTTCTAAATGTCGTGCACATGCTGTTCTAAATCTCGTGCACATGCTGCTCTTAATCTCGTGCACACATGCTGTTATAAATCTCGTGCACACATGCATGCTGTTCTAAATCGCGTACACATGCTGTTCTAAATCTCGTGCACACATGCTGTTCTAAACCTCGTGCACATGCTGTTCTAAATCACGTGCACATGCTGTTCTTAATCTCGTGCACACATGCTGTTATAAATCTCGTGCACATGCCGTTCTTAATTTCGTGCTTATTTAGAATTCCCTTGTTCCAATTTTGGATGTTGAAATAACGTATTTTATGTATAACTCGTAATCAACAAAGCTTGTACACTCATTGAAATTCTTGAGACAAGTCTGTTCAATGTCTATTCGAAATATCCTTAAAAGTTTTATACCGGCTTCACTTTTTCAGGTGAGTTAGAAAATTGCATATAGCAGATATATTTTTCCGTGGTAACCCCAAAAGGATCCACTTAATTTGTTGTTTCTGAAAGAGCGCCGTTACTTGTCGTGGAATCTGGTTTTCAAGTACTAGCATCATGTCACGAATATATATTTTCATCGTGCTTCTTTTATCAAAACGCAGGTGCACATTTCCTACCTGCAAAAAGTTAATTATCCTTAAATTTGAATTATGTCTTCACCGTATTTTATGGAAAAACTGTTTCTTGACAATGATTTAATGCATGATGAGAACAACAGTCGTGAAAGGCAAATACAATTACTAAGTGTAATGTCATTCGTCTTATAGACTAGATATGGCGCTGTTGCAAATTGCCGTTCAGTGTATGCAAATACCCGGTGATTGCGTGCATGTTAATTTCAAAACTAGTTAATCAATAAAAAAAATCGATTTAATTTATTCTTTTCGGTTCCAACACTTGAACAAAGACGTGATTCTTATAAGGACAAAAAATGAATACGCATGGTGGTGTCCTTTCGATGCTATATGTACGGAGTGAAATATACGAGGGGCGGTCAAAAAGTCTTGCATATTCGTTTATTATTCGAAAACCAGATGTCGTACGAAAAAACTGAAATAACCATTTTAATGAGCAAGAAATTGGTTATTTTTCAATGTAGGACCCGAGTTTGTTGACATATTTATCCCAACGTTTGATGAGTTTGTTTCTACCCCTCTCTTAAAATGCGTAATGATGGCTATGCAGATATTGCCAAAAATCGACGTTCTTCTCTTTTTGTCAGTTACAGTTTCGCTCCTTTCTTAAAGTTTAAACACCACCTCTGTACCTTACTTCGTGAAACACATTTGTCTCCATAAACTCCTAATATTTCACTATAAATTTCACTCGGTGTCAAGTCCTTCAACACTGAAAAACGAATAACACTTCGTTGTTCATCTCAGTGAACGCTTTCGAGTGAGGCTCCATTTTGTATTTGATGGTTCGAAATTCTGTATGAATCGTGACGCCATGTAGTGACCTAAACCCTAAATTTCCCGCTCTTTAAAATAGCTATTTTAATTTTTCTGTCCGACATCTGCTTTTCGAATAATAAACAAATATGCAAGACTTTTTGACCGCCACTCATATTTTAATATCTTATACATGGTTCAGCATAGTATGCTGAAATTAAGTAATACTCCTTTTAATAACTAATCTGAATTTAATATCCATTCAAACCTTAATTTTTAAGAACGAATTTTTAAGAATGAATATAAACAAGTATATATTTAGCAGATATTTTAACCAGATTTGAGAGACCGAAATAAATGATGCCGCATAAATATCGATTATTTCGTATTTACTGTCGCCTAATTCACAAACATGTTAGGATTAAGACTCTAAAATTGCAATAATTACAGCAAATCCATGATCTAAAACTCGCATTTCGTAATTCAAAACCAGTGTCGCCATCTGCAAAGCACGCCTATTTTAAAAACAAGAGTGAAATTTCATCCACGATTAAATGATGTTGAATTTGTCTAAATTTATGGCTTAAGACATGTGGCGAATCCACCATCAGGTTACTATGTCTACCAGCAGCTCGTCCACATTGAAACAACTCGTTACATATACATAGTAGCCAACATAAGTTTGCGGAAAACGATATCATTTAACATTTCAACCCCACCCTCATGCATGGCTTAATCGTTTATGGGAACCCTAACAAATTCATCATCATTCCTTATATAGTAGTCGCACGCAGGAATAAAACAGTTCGCACCTAGTGGTAAAAAATGGCGGTATAACATCATCATTCTATCCATCAAAAGTTGTTCTACGAAGGCAGACATTTGGATAAACTGAGAAACTTAAAGGTTTGTAAACATTTTTAACCTTTGAAATAATTTAATGTTTTGTTGTTTTGAACCATAGAAGCGTACATTCACTTTTAGATTCTATTCCACTTAAATTAATTACCTCATTATGTAATATTCCAAAACCCTGCAAACATCAGTTTGATATGCATGATGGCAAAGTTGTTTTCATTGGCAATTTGCAAAAAAGCGGAAACTGCTTATGACATGTTCATTATAATTAATTAATTCGGCTAATCTAACCTCCGATGCTATAGGTCAATGTACCATTATCTGGTGTCAGAATAACATTTTCTGTATCATGTATATACAGGTCTGTGCACCATGTTCCCAGACTATGTTAGAAACGTACACATGTCATGCATGGCCACAATATAGAAATTCGATATTTATGGTTACTTTCAGGAAAACGTGTGCTTTATAGTGCTATTTTACGATAAACTTACTACAGTAGAACCTGTCTAAATGCATACTTTTGGGACCTATGAAAAATATGCGTTTAGACAGGTTTATCAGCAGCCAAATAGGGAATTTCCCCTTTTTTCAATCCTAGATGAGTCACTAGCTATTGGGCACCATTTTAGTGCATGTACAAGTACAGTAATTGCCTCGCATCTCCCTGCCTGTTGCATTTGGTTATAATTGTGTAGGCTTACATAAAAAATGGCGTCTAAAGGTTCAACACACTCCACAATGACAGATTCTGTCCGTATATCCCTGGACAGTACAAAAAGGAACATCCGAGTGCTTCACACGACGAACTCATACAGTGGCTATAGAGACAAATTACGAGATTAAGGTCAGCCAAGCCACAATCTCTAGAACACTGAAGAAGTCAACATAGAATCTAGTCGAATCTGACAACACAAACCTCAATATTAAACGTCTACGGACCGCCAGATATCCAGCTCTGGATTCCGCACTTATCGAGTGGTTCAACCCCCAACCCAGGAACGTGCCGATCTAAGTGGTCACCTCATCTTAGTTTGATAATTTTTGCAGTTCCATTGTTGATATTCACTCACAAAATCATTGGGGCCAATACAAATTATTAATTATTACTTTAGAGAGGTTAATTCATTTTTACGTGTTTTACGTGGGCGGCACATTTTATGCATTTAGAGAGGTTATTCATTTACACAGGATGCATTTAGACAGGTTCTACTGCGTGCTAGATCAAAATCTTGAAAAAATAATTTCGAAATATAAAATAACTTAAAAATAATCTCGAGAGGCAAAATCTCGAGTGTAAAAAATCTCGAAAATGCAAATCTCGATCGACAGTAAAGTCTAAGTGTTAAGGTTAGGTTAGGTTTAATTTTTCACATTTAATACTTGAATGGTACTCTCTCTATGGCAAAATTGCTGTTTGTTTCTATATTATTATTTGTAGAGACATTGATCTCACTTCTACTCATATTTGACGAAACCATTTTTTGGGTCACCCCTCCCATTTTCCATATTTACATCCGATTATCTAAATTTACTCCCCTTATATGAAACTTACTTAGGGAATTACGGTTTTTATCATGTAGATTTACTGTTGCATTGAGAAGCACTGTATTTATCTTCGGTGATTGTACTATTTGAGTGTCATTTTATTAAATAAATAAATAAATATGATGAACTCATTTGGTCCGTGTCTAGGAAGTTTCGGATAACCTTTTTTGATTTTTCGATAATTTGGTTTTCGAGATTTTTATTCGTTTGAGATTTTGATTTTTGATGTTTTTCGATTCGACATTTTTTTTCCGAGATTTTGACCCAGTTCCGTTCTACTGTATATCCTATAATTCAAATAATTACGACTGTTACTATAGACGTAAGCATACGCTAAGTTGTAATTGGTTACAGCCTGCAATTCCCGAATTCCTCAGACTGGCCCGTAATTCCGTAGAGCACCATCGATGGAATATATAGTATATATGAGATGTTCCCCATACATACTACGTACTAGCCTGGTGAATGCTCCCCACGCATATCCCAATCATTGGCAGTTAGTTATTGTGCTCCGATGCGCATCATGAGAGGCCTATTATCTTAATTCCATTGTGCCATTGAAACAAGCCTCATGACTTCGGCATTAGCATCTCCATTGTGCAGCCAGTCGGATATGCTGTATATATCGCGTTCAATTGAAATGCTTTCTTACGGAGTCAATAGCGAGTTAGGTGGCTCGTTAGCATTATTTCCCATCTCGATAACGGGAGAAAAAAGTAAAATTGCGTCTGAAAAGAGGCCCGACAACAAAAGCCAGAGATCTCAATACCTTTGTCAATCCTATCGCGGGGTGAAGCGGGCTTTAATTATTCGCTGGCGGAAGAATAGGCAGCCAGAAGCTGCTGCGTCTTTTGCATACAATGCGGGAGTATAATTGCGCAAATTCGGATATGATCCAAGGGGCTTCATATTTTCATCTCGTAAAACCCATTGTGAGCGGATTCGTCCTACTACAACGAGCATTGTGCGCGACGCAATGGTGAAAACCACTCCAAGTTCAGCCCAACCAATTCTAATGTATGCATGACGGATAATTGAGACACGTGTCGTGGCAGGGTGCACAATGGGAGGACAAGCAACGATTTGTGACAATTGCCATACCATAATTGCTCGCCGAATGAATAGGAGTTTCGGGGGGGCCTGCTCTCGGATGGAGCTGGAGAGCGGCAGGATGATGCACCACTCACTATATACGAAGAGGGTCCGGTGTACAATGTTGGGATGCTGAGGGGGAGATTCTGCTTCAACAACGGAGTTTTATATATACTGCAAATTCAACCATATCTCCATACAGCGGAACCTCGGTTTACGAACGATTCGGTTTACGAACATCTATGTTTACTAACAATCCGGTTTACGAACGTCTCTGTTTGCGAACAATTCGGTTTACGAACGTCTCTGTTTACGAACGATTCGGTATACGAACGTCTCTTTTTACGAACAATTCGGTATACGAACGTCTCTTTTTACGAACAATTCGGTTTACGAACGTCTCTGTTTACGAACAATTAGGATTACGAACGTCTCTTTTTACGAACAATTATGTTTACGAACGGCTCTTTACGAACAATTCGGTTTACGAACACCACGTGCGGTTTCTCTACACGAACGATGCTTCAGTTTACGAACACCACATGCGGTTTCTCTATACGAACGATGCTTCAGTTCACGAACACATATCTCAGGACCACCGATCAAAGGTCCGGGTTTCTGCAATTGTTTTACTAGTTCCAGCAGAACATCTTTGTTATGGATAAGTTTTACAAAATACAAGAAACATGAAAAATGTGTTATAATTTCCCAGGATTTAAATTAAAATCGATATTAGTTTCGAGGATATAGCCTCAATTGCAAATATGGCAAAAGTTTTATCCACGCCAATTGCAGATGCAATGGATGACAATTTCATTGCAGACGTCGATTTGAAACTTAAATCATATAATTAACAACAGAATAAAGTAGAATAATACACATTTTCCTAATGGAAACAATGTTTGTTAAAGTCAATTTCTTAAACAGAATGTGCGAATGAAGTTTGTTCGAAACAACGTCAGCATGACGACACCACGTGGGTGTCTCTATTTCCAATAATGTTAAAAATCTGGATGTATAAATTAAACTGCTTACTTCTAATATTACTCTTAGATTTAATTCCTTTCTGTATATGATTTCCATGCATAAACCCTAATATGCTTTAAATATTTTTTAAAAAATTCTAGTACAAAGAACGCATTATTTTGATTTACATTAATTGCAATCTGATAAATTGATTCGGTTAACGATCTTTTCGGTTCACGAACAGGGTCGAAGAACGGATTAAGTTCCTAAACCGAGGTTCCACTGTATTTCTTCTAAATGCGGGACCCAAACATTAATTTAAAAATCAGGTATACTGTTGCAGACTTTGCCTTAACATTCAGACTATTTTTCAAGATAAACTTATAGATGTATAACCGCGTCACATGTTCCAGGTGAAGTTTTAAAAAGATCGTTTCAGAATTCATTCTTAAGGATTTTGAAGGATCATTCTCAGCTCATTTTCTACACATCTTTGAAATATTAATTTCAGAAAATTAGCTCTTTGCAGTTGAATTTTTAGGACACATTCTACATATTTGTACGAAAATTTAATCAGGTATGACACGCCGTAGACGTAGTTTTTTTGATAAACTAGGTCACAAATTAGAATTTTTAATTAGTTTTGACACGAAATCTTGTATTTTCATTGAAAAAAATAATTCATTACCTTACCTCGGGAGCCTTATTCAAAAATGCGAGAGTAGGGGAATATATAGAAGGGGGATTGCCATATTACAAATAAGTAAACATCACCACCTGTGGTTACTACAATAGAACCTGTCTAAATGCCTCCTGCGTGACCTCTCTAAAAGCATAAAATGTTCTGGTCCCGACTTGGAACCCGTGTATATAAAAGACCCTATCTAAATGCATCCTGCGTAACCTCTCTAAAAGCATAAATGTGGTGGTCCCGACTTGGAACCCGTGTGTATAAATGAACCTGTCTAAATGCAACCTGCGTAACCTCTCTAAAAGCATAAAATGCTCTGGTCCCATCTTCGGACCCGTGCATATAAATGAACCTGTCTAAAGGCATATTTTTTACCAGTCCCAAGCGTATTCATTTAGACAGGTTCTACTGCACTGAGTTCTATGCAATGCTACAAAAACTAGGTTCTATCATTATCACAAACTTTGAAATCTGCACATTTAGCAAAAATTCCAGTAGCCTAATTTTTACTCTGCCAACAGAAAAAAAAGTGTTCGGATTCCACCCTGCTGTTTCTGAGTATTTTGAAAACAATGGATTAAAGCCACTTAAATCTCGATAAAGGTCTGATAAGATGTCGAATTTGACATTGGCGATGTTTTCGCTTATCACAGATTCAATGAGGTTAATTAATTGTTTGATTTAGCAGCGGGAAGACATGGAAGAAGCGTCATGTCAGGATGTCAAGGATCCTCAATGTGGCAGCAGAGGGAAAGGAAGAAGGGAAGAAGAGGAGAGGAGAGAAAAAAAAAACCGATTCAGAGCAAATTACAGGTTTGATGGCATCCAATGATAACAAACAGCAGTGAAATGCTAGCAGGGCAATATAATAGTTGACTCGTTGTTATATCAGCATCAATCGACAATCAACTCCCTCGAGGTCCCAATTTGGAGCCACAGGACACATGGAGCGAGCAATGGAGCTGAGAGGCATGTTGCATCGTTGTTGGCTTCTTTGTTGTTGTTGTTAAAAAAAAAGGCAATCACAAAGGATAGGCGAACGATTCCCAAGAAATAAGGCAACAGAGCGGCTGATTGGGGCTACGAAAAAGCCACGTGATTAATGCTTACAACAGCGCGCCTCTTTGCTTCTGTTGTGCTCAAACGCCTTTTGAAAATTAAACATTATACAAAAAAAGATCTCGGTATTATTTGAAGAAAAGACTTGTTTACATTTAAACCAGCTATTGAAAATACGAGTAGCAGACAGATTTAACTGATGTTAGTCACTTCATTAGCAACAATGGTGCTCAGAATCCGTCAGTGGGGATATCCATCTTGGCTTAAATTATAAGCTGAGGCCTAAAGGTGTTTAAACTTCAGATTAGAAAGAAATGGAGAGATCCAACCCAGACTAAGTTGAGACCTAAGAAATATTTAGTCCAGAAGTCAGGTTTAAATTATTTAAGCTTAGGCTGAAAAAGTTGGTGATATCCACTGTGGATTAGCATTAAGCTCAGGTTTAATGACAAACTTAAGCCTAGGCATAACAGCGAAATTTATTATTATTTGGAATTCAAAAGCATGCAAATTGCATTAAAAAATATTGATAGCCAATCACAGACAGTTTTAGCTAGTCTTTAGCTGTGAACTAAATGGATATCTCCATGTGTGCTAAGCCAAGACTTTATTTTAAGCCATGGTTTAAGAAATAGCCTGAAGCTTGACCCTCAACTTAATCTGATTTGGAACTCACCAAAAAGTTTAATACCAGAATTTTGTCTGGAGTTGTAGCTTACATTATCTTTGGCTTAAAATAATACCAGGCTGATTTAGACTGCAATGGATATCCCCACTGTGTGAATCGGAATTTATGTAATGAACCATGTCTACACCATCAATAATCTGAAGTTTCAACTGATGACCAATGCCTGATGTACAAGTATGATGTACTTGTATGATAGTATGCAACTTGCAAAAAGGTCATTAATTGTGCTTAAAAATAGTTTCGCTTTGTCAAGTGATAAACCCGGGTCTGGAAATCCGATACTACCAAAATATTCTCAGAAATATTATGAGCCTCTAAAGGAAAATATTTTGCAAAATACATCAATGACATGGGATCCACAAACTCGTGATGAAGTAGATTCTCGGTTTGTTGAAACAAATTTGTAAAAATGTTTGCATACCAGTTTTGTTTCAGCAGACTTATGACGCGTTTTCTAGTCTAGAATCGAGTCTAGACTCATTTTCTCTCGTAGCGGTCAAGATCACAGGGGAAAAAAAGTCAGCCGACAGCTCAGCCGTCAGCCGTCGGCTCAATTGAGACCTGATCTGCCAGTGTGCAGACGAAATGTTCAACAATACAGCGGGTTGCAAAAATAATGTTAAAGCTTTCAAATATCAATATCTAAATGAAGATATGTACACCTATACCTCGCTATACAGCGGCTCTTTATACAGCCTTTCGCTATAACGGCCTTTTTTAATTATGGCAATTTTTCGATTTACGGCCTACAATATGTTTTCTTAAAAAATACAGTAATTAAAGAAAGTGGCCAAAAAATGTTATCAATTACCCCAATTTGCACAAACCAGGTCGGATTTGGCTAACATTAAAACGACTTATAAGTTTCACTTCGTTTAAGAAGGGAAAAAAATGAAAACCACAATGCAGAAAAATTGATTCGTTTTACTGCTTTTTCACTTTACGGCCAACTTTTCCGGAATGTATCTAGGCCGTAAAGCGAGGTATAGATGTATTACCGTATTTTACAGACTATAAGACGCACTTTTTTCTTCAAAAAATTGCCTCCAAAATTCAGGTGCGTCTTATACTACTTGTTTTTTAAAAAAAATTGCTTAAAAATTAAGGTGCGTCTTATAGTCCGTAAAATACAGTATAGATATGTAGTAGATGTAGATATGTAGAGCGTATGATGGTAGCGTGCCTGCCTTAGCAGTAGCGCCATAAACACAACTCCTTGAACCCGTTCTATTAGTCTTTTGGTGGAGACACTTTCGCTTCATTATCATTCTTGTGATTTCATGGTTTTCGGTTTGTGTTTTTCGTTTGTGTATGTGGATTCGAGACTCATTTCTCGTGATACTCTTGGTGGAGACCCGGCTTAACACAGTTTAAGATACCAGAAGTTTTTACTGGTTTGAACCAAAAGATTAAGTCCCAAACATCATTGAAAATGATAACTACACGCCGATGCTGGCGGTCGAGTGCGTTACGTGCTTGCCTCGCAATCCTAAGATGCTGGGTTCGCTCCCCGGTCGAGGTCGGTGTGAATTTTTACGGATGGGAGAAATTCCCAAAGTGGCGGCTCTTTCGGATGAGAGTTTAAACCGAGGTCC
>JAQGBW010002620.1:0-19087 GCA_034698625.1 Julus scanicus
CCACTGTGCGCCTCAGTGTGTTTATTTGCATAGAATGTGTACGTTTGTTTTTGCTGCTTGGCTAGCAGCTTTCCTCGCCGCTCAGCTCGCAGCTTCAGTCTGTCCTTACCCTAAGGCGTTGGTTCGCTGCATAAGCAATTTTTGTGAAATGGTGATTCCAAGAGAGATTTTTGTTAATATAAACCCCCAAATACTTGACATATCATCTGCATGGAATAATGAAAATGATAACCTATCAGGTGTGAAACTTTAGCTTTTTGTGTATATTGTTGTCTGAAGTGGGCGAAACACTACTGGACGATTGAAGAGCATTCATACAGTGGATGGAGTTATTATATCTAATGCGCACATCTGTTAATAAAATGAAATTTTATAAATTTCTGTCTGAAATGAGATTAAAGTTTAACTTCACGCTTTGTATGGAAGTTGGTCACTACACTGAAGGTGAACAAGCACTGGGTTTGGCAGTTGCATATTCTAATTGCTAAATCAATTTCATTTACTGCGCCTTCATGAAAGTTTAATTTTATAATACTGAATAGCTAGTTATGGTAAATATTGACAATTTCACCATGTAGAATATGCATGTGTTTCATATGCAGCTATTTTAGCATGGTTTTTCACTACACCCATATTTCGCTTTACGACCTAAATACGTTCTAAAAAAGTTGACCGTTATGCGAAAATGCCGTATATAACGAATCAATTCTTTCTTCATTGTGCTTTTCATTTTTTCCCTACTTGAACAAAGTAAAACCCAACAGTTGTTTTATTGTTAGCCAAATTCGACCTCGTTTGTGCAAATTTGGGTAACTTATCACATTTTTTGGCCACTTTCTTTAATTACAGCATTTTTTGGCTGCACAACGAAGCATTGTGGGCCGTAAATCGAAAAAGTGCCATAATTAAAAAAGGCCGTATTGCGAGGTATAGTTGTTCTAGAAATTTAGGTTTAGAAAACGTAGTGAATACTGTATGTTGTGATTGTGAATAACTCACGGTATGTTTTGGGTGGTGAAAGAAATTTGTTTGCGAATTCCGTCATAATGATAGATTAGATTGTATAGCATTGAAATCACAATTGAGGAAATTCGCTTGACGTTGGGAATATTTAAAAATTACGAAATGCAGATGGGATAAGTAGTTCTCAAACGTTTGTGTACTACATGGTGTCATTATCAGTTATTTAAACTAAAAAAGTAATCGTCATTAAAAAACAACATACCGATCAGTTTTATGGGTATCAAATGTAGCTGAATGAATGCTGGTATACTAAATAGTTCTTTGGTCAACAAATGATCTGAAGTAGCTTCAAGTAGGCCTATTACTTTATAAGCCTAGATCTTGTATTGCCTAAGCTTTGAATAAAGATTAGTAGACATGCGAAAAATCTGACATGACAGGTTGCAGTTCTGAGAATTACGTTGCAGTTTTTTTTTTCTTTTTTTTCTTTTCTTCTTTCTCTCTTTCTTAAATTGGCTTGCTGAGTTCGTCTAACGTTATATATATCGCTTCAGACACACACATCACTTGAACAGGAGACACTTATCTGCTATATTTTCTGGTATCTTTATTCGACTTGTACTTATACAACAAAAAGAAATGCGCAACGCGCTAAAGTTCCTGGATTCTTATGTTTCCTGATAATAAATACTTTTTTGAAAGAACCAAACAACTGCATGTTTTGAAATCTAGAAGGAAACACGAATTGCATATTTGGAACTCTCAAAAGCGCAGTTTTTAAAAAAAATCCGCAAATTTTACAGGAAAAGTCGAGTACAATTTGAAGGAAATGTCCAGTAAACTGGATGTACGAGAAATTTCCTTTAAATTTGGCCAAGATGATGTAACTTTCTGCATTTAGTGTCTGCTGTTGATAAATTAAACCAATGTTATGATGAATAAAGAAAAGATTGATGTCAGCATTCCATTTCCGCTTTAGTACAAGAAATTTCTTTCAAATCTAGCCCAAAAATGTAGCAACGTTCTTCCGGTTTCTCGTACCTCGTGGTTTATGTGCATGCTTGCCTCTCGATCCGGTCGAGGTCGGTAGAAATTTTCACTGATTAAGAAATTCCTGACGTTTTTTTTTTTTGGATGAAAGTTAAAACTGAGGTCCGGTGTTGATTATTGCATGTTAAAGACCCCTCGAGGGGGTTAGAAGTCCCCTCGTAGGCAAAATTCCGAAGTTTGTAATGAAGGCTCATACCCTGGCGTGGGTGTTTAGCCTTAGTTTCGCAAATAGACCAACATTAAAAATCAACAAACAACAGCATCATACAACCCACATTTTACTTGGAAATCAATGGCATTGGATCAATGAGCTAGGTGTGATAGTGGTAATGTGCTATCAGATTTTCAGCGGAAGAATTGGTTGTGACAAATATAGAAAAAAGCTACGTTGTGGATGTATTCTGTCATTTTTACAGTGTTATTCCGTTATTTTTACAGAACCATTCTGTTATTTCGGTAACACATTTACGGAAATTCGTACATTTCATGGAATAATGCTGTAATTGAATTCTGGTGCCGTCAGTTTTCCGTACCTTTGAAAAAATTTGTTTTTCCTGTGTAGGATTTATCGTAAAGAACGGTTTTTGAGATTAAAAAATGGGAATTAAGAATCAACATTATTTTCTAAATCTTAATTATAAATCTTAAATTAATGTTATCCCATTAAGCATCTTCTATAGCTGTTTATGAAACTATGCATTGCAATTTCCATAATCTCCACTGTTGTGTAGTTTTATTTTTAATTTATGCAGAAAAGCATTGGTGAACTAAGTCTAAAAACAGTTTCCCAGAAAACAAAACGGGAGCACCTACAACTGCTATGGCTAACATTTAATTTCTATATGGAATAATTTCAATTTTCTCAAATAAAACATGCAAGTGGAACAACGGTACAATTAACTTTTTTGCGAAGTAAGTGAATATTGAAAGCTATTATTAAGCTACGAAAAGTTCACTAACATTTTTAATATATTAATTGTATTGCGCCTAGCTTACCGGTCTGCCACTGCACAAAGATACTATAAAGTTTTAAACAAGTAACACCACAATTTATGTAATACTCAACTTACTTAAATTTTCATATATATAATGACTGACGGCTTTCCCTCAACAGAGCTCACTTTGCCAACACAATTAAATCATTTGTATATTCTTTTCATATACTTTAATAGCTTATATCAGAGTAATTTTCATATTTATTAAATTTGTAGTTGTGAGCTAGGATGCTTAGGGAAAAGTGCTTTCAAAACTGGAAACGTCAAGGACGTTGAAAAAAAACTTTCCGGATAGAAATTAAAAATGTTCGATAGGCTCAACGCTCAAGTAAAAAATTCTACATTTCATTGATGGCTGTAGGCACATACAAATTTTAAGTAGCTCAGCTTCAAGTGATTGTCGTGTTATGTAAACTTCAATCAAGAACTTTTGGTTTCGTTAGAACTGTTAAAAACATGTTTTCGACGTAAATTAAATATTGAACGTGCTAATATAATTTCACGTGATGGGAACCATTTTCTCAATAGAATGTATCAAAACTTCAGTCTCATTTAACACCATGTATTTCGGTAATTTGTACATTCAGTGCAAATTGTTGTTCTAATTACAATATTCAAGCTAGAGTTGGATTTTGCAGAAGGTGCGTCGCTATGTGGTACAGGGTATACAGCTATTGAAACTCGTTAAAAAGTATGGGGTCCTTGAAATGTATAATTGAAATTCAAGTTTTCAAGTCTGGACACACTTAGCAAAAACGTTTAACAAATGGGAAATTTGTCAGTATTTAGCACAATTATATAATAGCGCTTTCGGGCAGTTTGTCCATCCCTCATGCAAGTCCGTGTAGAACTATAAGTTAACTATAATTAAAAAATTCACTTTCATGTTGTTGTTTATCCATTTAAAAGAAAAATGACGTAAAGTCGACCTTCTTTCTTTTGCACACGCTGATTCATAGGCAAATTTTCATAAAAACATGATGTAAAATTCCAGAATTTTTGAAATGCAAAACTTGAAATTGCTTGCTGAAAACATTAAATATATGTCTCGTTCGGTTTTATCAACCTCCTGTTAACTTTTTAAAATGAATGACTTTCACGAAAAAAAAAAAAAAATGTCAGCGAGGCATGCTTTTGAGAAAATAGGCTAAACAAGCTCCAGGAAAAACCACTAAAAAAGGCTGCGTGACTGGCACACTAATAACCGTAAACTGGTAGCATGATAAGACAATGTCAAGTAATTAAGTTAACCAATTGCAAGAAACAAGGATGTCAAAAAAGGCAAACCGTGTGCTTTGCAATCGTAGTGGGAGCACGCGTATGTACCGGCACTGACGGACTCCAAAGGAACGCTCCTTGACATTCCATTGGCATTTTTAGACTGACTACTCATGCAGTGACATTTTTAATTCACGTTTTCTGATATGGCTTCCTTCACCACTGTTGCTTTGTTTGATTTTATCTGTAACTGAAACATGGGTAAGTTTAAAAAGTCTGGTCAACTGCATGCATTCCAAGAATGAAAACATTGCGAAGCATGATATATATAGTCATATTATTAAAGTATATAGGGATACAATTTGCAATCAGAAGCAATTATTGTAAGTTGAAGCAATGGCTTGTAATTTGTTAGTATACCATGCTCATTTTAACTTGTTTTTCAGTTTTTGGTTTTTCTGTTTAATTGAGTTTTAAAGGTCAGTGGAAGGGGTAAGGGACACCATAAGAAATGTGCCTCCAGTCCCAAATGCACTTGAATTTTGTGTTAAACACCAATTTTATGCTGGAATTTCCAGGTTAGGAAATTTGAGTTAATTAAAAAAAAACGTGAACAAATGTTATTTAAATTAGTAGCGAGATCGACCGGTACTTGGAAATTTATAGGATGGGTATGTGTATGTTCCAACAAATTTGCTGGATAATTTACTTTTCACAAACATTTAAGGAAGTCTATGAGGAAAATGGTGCCTAAGATACATTAGACACCGTGTGGACAGGAGGTTAGGGGGTGTGCATTTTTTAGGATTTTTGGGGTAACTGTAATGCCATTTTGATTTTTCTGAAATAATTTGAAATCGGTTACCTAGAATGGATTAATTAAAAATGGATTATTCTAAAAAATTAATAACAAAGCGAGAAAGCGTTTTTTCTATCAGTCTAGACAGTAGATTGTGTTTTATAGCACAATCAAAACAGATTACTTTAAAATACCTGCTAAAATTATTAAGTTATGAGAACGTCAGTGGCATAAATATTAGGGTGAACGCTTATGTCTGATGGGAAATTAATGTAATGAATGTCATAGTTTGTGAGGGGGGGGGGGGCTTTACTTTTACGTAATGTTATATGCTTTGGTTCAACCTTGACTTCTCAGCAAAGGCACATACACACTTAGTTTTGCTTAAAAACGTTATCTTTTGTTCTCGAACATACTGTAGTACTGTTCGTACGTCTCACATATAGCCCAGTTTAATTAGTTAGGGCCCATCTTAGCAAAAGAGCGATATGAGAACAAGTATTTGAATGCAATATGCAAGTGTAGCACATTACTTTTTTTTCATTTACTAGTCTTGAGTCGGACTTACCTTGTTAGCAGCGAAACCCTTTATGAAATCGAAAGAAAGTTACAAAATCCAAGATTCTTTTCTAAAAAATTGACTATAAAAATCAGTTATGTTGCATAAATTTATATATGAAAAACTCGACAAAGGCAGTTTGTTGTCCAAAGGATTTTTCCACGAGCTACACTATTTATCCATGGATCATATTTCGTCATTGTCATGGCCAAGAACACCTGTATATGGGTCACACTAAAAACTTCAATAGTGTACACATAGACAATTAAGGTTTCACCAGATTCGGTATGTTTCATCCATCAATTAAAGCATTATATACTGCAGTGTATTATTAGCCATATGTTCGTTTATGGTAGCCTGCATACACCAAGATCGTATATACCTAGGTATGGACATGCATGATTACATGTACAAATAACCATGTGTACCTACAAGTGTATACAAATAGATGGCCAAATATGGCCCGAAAGTCATAAATCTTCAGATGTTTTCAATACATAGAAAAATCCGTACATTTACGATTTTTCCACTTGGATATGCAGTGCAGATTACATACAAGAACTTATCAGTTTTTTTTATGCATTTCAAATGTTATTATTGTTATACTCAATTTTCCTTAATTAAATGCAAAATTTGTATGAGGGAATACTTCCTTAAAAATAATGTAATACTATTATAAAAATGATGCAATACCTCCACAATAGTTGTGTGTAGTTTTTATATTTGTCAATGGAGGTCCCATTCAACTTTCCAATCATTTACAGTGGCACCAAAAAGTATTGGCAAGAGGTGTTTTTCATGGATAACGGTGAAAAAAATTATAATAAATAAAAACTGAAATGTACATTTTGTGTGCAATGATTTACTTAAACTTACCTCAAACTTTGAAGCAGTTGTAATAAGTGGTATGTAAATAAACTTAAAAAACAAGAAAATCAAAAGCAAAAAAGCATTGGCAAAGTATAACATAGCATCAATTTTTTTCTTATTACAGTTTCTAATACTTTGTTTGCAGTTTATTCGCATTAATAACGGCCTGTAGACAGACGTCTTGGAATTAAATCCACTAATTTTTGATGGTTTGTTTTGATATTTTTTGCCATTCCTCTACCAAAGCAGGCTCTCCTTGGATAAAATTTTCATTTTTCGAATATTCTGTGGAGGGGTTCCTAGCTGATGGGTGCATGGTAGATCATCCATTCTTTGGTTTTTCTAGCGGTGTGTATGGGGTCGTTGTTATTCTGAAATAAAAACGTTTGTTCCAACCACAAATTTTATGCACTAACTTTCAGATTATGGCGAAAATATCAATATCTGTATCTGCTGTTATGTTGCCATCAATGAAGTGCAAATTTCCTACGCCATTTGCTGCCATCCCCTTTTTAGCCTTAGTCGCCTTTGGGCCCTTAAACACCAACCATTTGCTGCCATGCACTCCTAAACCATTACATGGCCTACAGCATGGTTCACCGTGGGCACAACATTTTTGGGCAGGAATTCTTCATTCTTTTTTCGCCGAGCATATCGCCGTCCATCTGATCCAAATAAATTGAATTTAGATTCATCCGTAAATATAACACGATCCCAAAAATCCTCTAATTTATTTAGGTGTTCCTTGGCGAAGATGAGTCTTTTTCCTGTTCGTCTCTGATATGAATGGCTTCTTTCTTGTTGCTCTTCCAAAATATTGACCCTCATTCAATATGTTCCTTATGGTTTGAGGCTGCACACCTTCCCACTAGTTGATGCAATGTCTTTGACAATATGAGTTTTAAGTTATTTTTGTATTTTTCTTCCCTTTTCGTAGAACATCTATCTCTTCTCTCTCGATTGAAAAGTTTCCTTGGGCGTCTTTTCCTTGGCGGATTTTGTGTTGTCCCACTCTCCTCATATTTTTGACAACACCTCTCATAGTAAATAAGCTAACTTTGACGTTGTTTCCAATTTCTCGATAGCTTAAACCTTGCTTTCGTTGTGCAATGATGCTGTCTCTCTCGACCACTGACAGTTCATGTAATTTGGGCGACAAGTTAATATTTCCTGAAGTTCACACAAAACTGAGTTAACTACAATAGCATACTGAACATATATAAGGGATTTACTCTAATTATTTGTTCAAAGCTAATGCAAACGAATGTTGTATCCCAAATTGATGCCAAGCTTAAGGTTGCCAATACTTTTTTGCTTATTGATTTTCATGTTTTTTACGTTTATTTACATACCACTTATTACAACTGCTTCACAAAATGTACATGCATTTCACTTTTTATTTATTGCAATTTTTTTCAACGTTATCCATGTAAAATTCCTCTTGCCAAATACTTTTTGGTGCCGCTATGCTTTTTGTTAGTTGGCATTTGCTTAAAAACAACTGAAAAAAACATGGAAAACCAGCCAAGACTGGGTTACCTAACCTGGAAATCGAACCCATGTCTTCTAATTGAATAAGCTGAGTGTATACCAGTCCCACCAAGTTAAGTAATGCAGTATCGTTGATTTCCAAGTTATGTGTAGGGTGTGTGAGATGCGGAAGGTTCATAATTTTTGGGGTACATTTGAAGGTAATTCCTTGTATTAAAGTGGAAAAGGAATGTTGCTGACAGTAAAATGTTATCTGTTCAACATACCATTATGACCTTGAATTGGTTTAATTTCTCAATGGACGACAGTAAACGCGTAAAGCTCCTTCATCTTGAATAAATTGAACGAAAATATTTTTGTGCATTCGGTTTACTGGACATTTTCTTTAAATTTTGCTCGACTTTTTCTGTAAAATTTACATTTTTTTAATGAGTTTTTAACGATGACTAGTGATTTTTGCTCTCTTCTTCACAGTCGTTAATGCAATGCACCACGATTAGGTGCTAAACCAGAATAAGGAATAAAAAGCTGAGTTTTCTTATATTTCGTGTATAAATGCTTGGTGAATTTCCCGTGATGATAACAAGGCGTGGAACTAATTATAAGCTTTTAAAAGCGCACAGTGAAACACTATGCTTAAGAAGTCATTTATTGTTTTACGTTGATGTATTATTTAATTTGTGTGCTGTTGTGATGATGATGAAATTTCTTGCATCAGTGGTTGGTGGTTTAATCTTGTGAACTGCAATGAGAAATTTGTACAGTCTAAAGAGCTAAATCATTAACAACCTATATGTAGCAAACAGATTTTGTGCAATAAGTTTCTGAAATTTTAAAGAGTTGGTTTTTGTGTCGTGAAATGGATAAAAAAATTATAAACAAATCATTGTTATTTCTAACTGAATATTTTGTTGCAGTTATTATAACTTTTGCTAATTATGCATATCTTATTGCTAAATAAATATGGACAATCTCCATGACAGTTTGTGGTAAACAGACACTGATTTGGGGCAAGGTGATACATTCACGGAACAAGCTTTGAATTTGCACTTTTGTAATTGTTGTCAATTTTGTTAATTATTAATTTGTATGTCTAACATAGCTAAATGAATGAAAATGAGTGGAAAATATTTGAGAAAATTTTAAATTAAAAGATGGAAATCGCTGTGAAGTAACTTTTTTAAACTATAAACTCAGTTATGTTATTTAGTCTAACTATTAACGATAAATACAAGTTAATGTAATCTTTTTGCACAATTTTGTCAAAGTCATGAAGTGTCTCACTTTACCCAAAGGGTGGGTTAAAATGAGATATTCAACAAAAATATTTCAAACATTACAATTTTGTAGGACATTTGATAGAATTCGCTTCATAAAATTGTCATGCACAGCCACTTAGTTAAACCACATACACTTACAATTTTAGGTCAATAGGACACATTGAATGCGCAAAAAAAAAATGTTTCAGTAAAAAATTAAAGTGTCTCAGTGCTCTCTTATGTGGATTTTTTTTTGCCATTGATTTGGTATTAAAAACTGAAATGTGGAACCGCAATTGGATTTTCTAAAAAAATGTCTCCCAGGTTTGGTAGAATATCAACAAGTTTCCAGTCATTATGCGCGATTAGGGTGTTAAAATGTTCCCAAATGGAAAAAAATGTCTCAATCTATATGCATTTCTTTTTCATATGGGTTATTAAATAAGCAAAAGTAATAATAGTACGGCGTAAACATTTTAAACCGGACATTGAATTTCAAAAATCACTTGGTTTATTACTCGGGTGTAATAATTCAGGGTTTTCAGATTTCTTGTTTAAAGTATTCAGTTATTTATACTCGTATGTCAACTTTCTTGATCTTGGTGCTCTTCGTGAAACCTCGTTTCGATTGTTGATGGTAATTTCTTAAAAATTAGGTTTTAATATTTAGCATGATTAAGCATGTTTATCTATCTAGTACCAGCTGTGCCACAATTTCCTACTCGAACAAATAAGGTTAATACCTATCTGTATTAGTTAGTTTTTCCTTTGTACGTTAATTGACTTAATATTTTAATTGTATTGCATGATTGTAATGTTCACGTGCATCATCGTCAGCACCCTAATATTGCTTGTGGATAGCAGTCACAATGTGTAGAAGCAAGGGGTTGTAATTAATGGAGCCAAATCAAGCTGGGCTGACGTAAACTCTGATGTACCCCAGGGAAGCGTCCTCTGAATCCTTACTTTTTCTCGTATTCATAAACAACGTTCAAAAGTCGCTGTCTAGTTACATGTTCAAAACTTTTTGCTGGTGATTCCAATAATTTGTTTGTTTATATATTCTTGTAATACATGGATTTCATGAATATTTTAAATTATATTACTATTCCTTTAAGCTGGATCACAACCCTATCACTTTCAATGGATGAAATTTTAAAACACAACCACAGCCAAACAAAAACAGATTAAATAAAAATACAAATTGTTTAAAATAGCTTGATTAATCAGCAATGGTATTACTTTTTCGTTTTTCACTTTGAAATAATAGATTTTTTAAAAATTAATAAACAAGTTTGAAAAATGTCCGTTAATTTGCACATTCTACCAGCAGGGCCCTGTTCTACAAAACTACAACACTAGTAAATTACAAGCTACAAGTTACAAGTGCAAATAAATATGGAGTAATAATATTGTGTTCCACAAAGTTTCTACAAGCACTTGTAGAATGACTAATAATTTACAAGTGAAGTCGGCCATCTTACTAGTCAGCTGGGTGAAATCCGAGATGGCGTCAAAAGAATCAAAACTGCTGCTTTTACAACATATTCAAACGAGAAAAGCCAGTTTGTTTGGAAGTTTCAGTGATCAAATGAGTAAGGCTGATAAAATGAAGGCTAGGGAAGAAATTTTTAATGTTGCTTGTTCAGAGCCACATTGACTAAATTAACGTTAATATCATTCATACAGAGCCGCATTAGCTCTATATTAATGTTACTAACGTTAATACAGAGTACGTCAGCTTGACTATATTAATGTTAATAACGTTAATACAGAGCCACATTGGCTCTATATTAACGTTATTAACATCTTACATGCTTTAACAATGTTAGCTTTTCAATGTTTTTAATTATCTACCAAACTAAATTCACCTGTAGAGAAAAGGCAATAAATTACAGGTAAAGTACTAATACTAATACTTTTGTGGAACAGAACACTTGTAATTTTTCATTCTACACTTGTAACTTGTAATGTATGGAGTAATAATTACAAGTTACAAGTCAAAGTTTTGTGGACCACAATATTTTATATTAGTGGAAACTACAAGTAATTTCACTTGTAATTATTAGACCATACTTTTTGTGGAGCAGGGCCCAGGTGGCAGCATGAAAAGGAAAATTAGTGGAGAATGCAATATTTCACCTTAACCTTTTACATTGTCACTTCATTTCGATGGTCATTCAACGTACTCTCGGCTTACTTTTTTTTAATATTTTAGGGTAAAAACCAATTGCAATTACTTTCTCATTGTCTTTGTTTGACTAAGGATAGAAAACAACAAATTCTAGTCTACCTGTGATTAATTTCAGTGGATAATTCAAAAATTAATATGTGCACATGCGCGGCGAGTCGCTTCATGATGAGAAGATAATTAATTAATCGCATCGCCTGGATGAGTAAATTAATGATGTAATGTTAATTCAGAAATTATTGCACTGAAATGCCACAATAAGAGGCGTTCAGTTTCTTAATTTAGTAAATATCCTCTGGTAAAGCATAATTCGCGCATGTGCAGATTGAAACGTACTTCACAGGTTTTGAAGGTTTAAGTTTTTTACATGGTTAGAATTATTTGAGTGATCTGCCCTACTAATTAACTCATGAGGAAAAAAATTGCAAATCCTTTTTATCAGCTTTATGTTATGCATAATTTTTAAATTTCAGTGCATCAGTGTTGCCCTGGAATAAAAATACAGTGGAACCTCGGTTTATGAATGTCTGTCTACCCCAATAATGGATAACATAAAATATACAGTATGATGCGTACATTTACTGAACGATTTTGATCGCTTACCAAAATTCACTGGTTGCATCAAATCACTTGAAATTTTCGATTTGAGATCTTGTAATGCTGCTTTTTACAGCCCTTGCAGTTTGAAATTCGAATTTCAAAATGGCGCCGTGGAAATTTTGCGAGAAGGAAAGAAGCCTAGTTTTTGCACTTTTGCATCAAAAATATAGCTTCAGTATGATTCAGAAAGAATTTGAAAGGTGTGGAATGTCAATATCGAAGGGTCACATCAGTCAGTTGAAAAACGATACAGAAATGTCTGCTGAAAACAAGAAAACTGGGTGTAATGACGTCCTCAGTGAATCCGCCATCACAGCGCACCATGGCAGCCTCTGTGGGTGTCAGCCAATCCACAATAAGCACATTCATTGACCATCGACTTGTGAAAAATGCTTAAGTCCATGGTTTGACAAAAGTGCAAATATGGAACAGGTATTGCCGCTCACGCCCTCTTGGGAAGGTTTTGGCCAAGAATTTGGACAAAATCATATGCACTTATGAAAAACTGTTCCATCTTTGTGGCAAACTAAGAAAAGCTGCACAATTTAAGTACCTAAAAAAAACCAGAAAAGAACAAGGGCAAACCCATTTGTGAAACAGCTAAACATCTCAAGGTCAGTTATGGTTTGGGCCAGAACCTGAGTGAAAGGCAGGACACGCCTGTATTTTGTGAAGCCAGGGGTCAAAATGAAAGCAGCTTACTACATCAGCAACATTTTGATGCCATTTGAGGATGATTTAAACAGTATACCCGAATGGTGATGTAATACTGCAACAAGACTGCTCCATCCCATACGGCTAGTCACACTCCAGCATCTTAACAATCATAGGATAAATTTCATCAAACTAGACATTTAGACTCCCAACTCACCGGACAACTCGGTGTGTAATTACTTTTTGTGGGGACATTTGCTGCATTGTCTAGCAAAGCGAAAGGTCAAAACCATTGATGGACTGAAATGCTCCATAAAAGAGGAGTATGACCACATTCCTCAGGAATATATCGAAAATGCAATGAAAGCGCGGCCAAAGAGATGCAAACTCATTAGAAAGGCCAAAAGATCTCAAATCGAATGTTTTAAGTGATTTGACTCAACCTGTGAATTTTGTTAATGAGTGAAATTTTAAAACACACTTACAGCCAAACAAAAAGAGATTATTAAATAAAGATAAAAAATTGTTTAAAATAGCTTGATAAATCAGCAGTTGAAATTTATTGTCGTTTTTCACTTTAAAATGGTAGATTTTTAAAATTAATTATTAAGTTTGAAAAATGTCTGTTAATTTGCACATGCTGCCACAAGGTGGCAGCATGAGAATGCAAATTAACGGACTGTAAGTAACTTAGATAAGCAGCAATCCAAGAAGTTGGCTAGATGTTTCAAAGTAAGAAGTTTCAGAGTCGCTTGTTACATTTAATTCAGTCTATTTGGCAGTTTCAGTGACATACAAAGTTACAGTTCATGAGCACTTGCTCTGGCTGCCTAAATGCCCCTTCACACTGTCACGTTTTCGCTACCCTATGCTTAAGTTACGCCAACACCCTACACATTGTAAAGTCCGCGTAACGTTAGACCTCTTCTCTGATTGGCTATTACTTTCCGCACTAGCAGCGTCATCTAGCAATCGAAAATGCAAATGGCCTGGTTCTGCTTTTTGCAATCTATTCCCAGAAGCCGGGAAATCTCGCTTCCCTATTGGTCGAAATAGAAACTGTTTCCATTCTTCTACGTGGCCGTACGCGTGGCGAAGCCGTTTACTAGTGACGTCATATTTCGTGTAAAGGCGTGTAGCGTAGCGTAAACGTGACAGTGTGAAGGGGCCTTAAAAGTTCAAGTTAGCTCTGTCTTTACAATGGCTTGCATCCCTTTTGGCATGGATAAAACCAGAGTTTTTGTCATTTAATTTGATATTTTGCCCCATTCATCAAGCAAGCCTTCCTTCGGTGTTGCCATTGAAGATATTTTGAATTTTCTGATTGCAACGTCCAGCATATGCTCTATAAGTTTTCTATTGGGTTAGTGTCCATTGTTTGTGGAGGTGTTTTAAGCTGTTTAGGTGTATTATATAGTAATCATTCCCTTGTTTCGTGGGTTTTGTGTTTGTGGCTGTTGTCTTGCTGCAAATTGAATCGCAAAATGTCGATATATGCATCTGCATTCATGATCTCTTCGATGAAGCACAGATTTCCTACACCACCAGCAGTCAATGCACCCATCTACTGTTGGTAGTATATTTTCTCTTTGAATTTCCAAGTTTGGCATCCGCTACAAATACCGATGGCCATCACTCCCATAAAGGCTGAACTTTGACTCATCGAAAAATATAATTAACATCGTTCCAGAATTCCTCCGATTTGTCGTGATTTGCCTTGGCGAAGTCCAGTCGTTTTCTTCTGGTTGTTTCTGAAATAATGGCCTTTTCCGGGCTACTCTTCCAAAGTGCTGAGCTTCATGCAAAACATTTCTCACAGTTGTTAAATAAAATGACTTATTTGAATCTGCTGCCACTTATACGGCAAGCTTTGGAGCACTACTTTTCAGAAATTTTTGCAATCTTCTAACGGTGTTGTCGTTCTCTTTCAGTGAATAATCTTGGACGTCCTGTTTTTTGTTTATTTTCAACTGTTCCATTTTTCACATTGCTTTATAATACTGTGAACTGCTAATGAGCTTATTTTTAACTGACATCCCACTTCCGCAAAAGTTAATTTTTTATTTCTTTAAAAAAGTGTAATTTTTGGTTTGTAGTGACAACTCCTTTGATTTGGGTAGCAATGTTAAAGACATTGTCCATACCTTCCTGCATTATTGGTAAGATGTACAAAGAACTAATCTAGATGGATTAATTTTTTGTTTTTATACTTTTGCCAGCATGGAATGCATGCATTTGTCAAATTTTTCAAATTGCCAATACTTTTTTGACCTATGAAATTGTTATTTCATATTTTTTCTTGGTTCATTGGTGGTCATTCACAATTCACTTTGCGTATTTCCTTGCGAAGTACAAGTGGGTACAAATCAAAGGTGTTTTCATCCTGATACACCCATACCTCGATATACGGCCGTTATGCGTGCAGATTTCTATGTGCACATGCACATAACAGTTAAACACCTCGATGCTGGAACTGAAGCGCATTTTTGCATAAAAATGTTGTTAAATCTTTTTCCATTAACTGGGGGATGACTAAAGAGTTAATTAAATGAATTAAACAATAGATTAAGAATAAATGAAATTAGAAAGAATTAAAGAAAAAGACTAGTTATATTAAATGTTATTGATGATATCTAGTGATTAGAGGTGCTGCAGTTCCACATTGCCTATGGACGAGCCACCACTGGTTGTTTGTGATTATATGTATACATACATACATACATATGTGCATATGATTTTTTTAAATTAACGTCTACTATTGGTACATTGTTTTGTACTTTTAATTTCATGTAGAAAAGAAAAAGAATAAAATGCTTTATGAACTAAAAAAATATATTTTGTCAAAACTTGGAACAGATCTAATTGAATTGCACGGGTTTCTATAGTAATAATTGATTTGTTTTACGGCTTTTCGCTGTACAGCCTACTTTTCCGGAACGTATCTAGGCTGTAAAACGAGGTATGGGTGTATATTAATTCCTGTTTGTGATATTTCAAGAAAACAATTGCCAATACTTTGTTTACCCACTGTTTATATTAAACTGCTTTCTTCTATGTAATATTACTGTTATATTTATTTCCTTTCTGTATTATTTCCAAACAAAGCTATAACATGTCAAAAAATTTTACTACAAAGAAGGCATTGTTTTGATTTACATTAATTGTAATGGGATAAATTGATTCAAATCACGAACTTTTCGCTTAACAAACAGGGTCAAGGAATGGGTTAAGTTCGTAAACCGAGGTTCCTCTGTATGAGGATATTGTAATTGTGCACAGTCTTTAGTATAATTTACATTTTGTACGTTTCATACAGATATTTTAAAAAAAATTGTTTGTAGACTATACATATTTATAACCTTTGCGAATTTCAGGAATTCCTTAAAACAAATAAGATAAGTATTAATGTTTGTTTCAGTATTGAATCACTGTGACCTTTGGAAAGCTTTGCTTATCATTTCCTGGTGATTGTGCTTATCTTTTTTAAAAACTTCAAGGTTGACCTTGGCAATCTGTTCGTACAAAGTCTGGCTTAGGTAAAAAAGAAACAAGTTTGTCTCAAGGCCTCAAGAATAAAGACAGAAATTAGAAATTCTGAGGGAAAATTTATATGATTCAGATGCAGATTTTTAAAAATACGTTTGTCACGGTATTATGTACAGTGCTCAACATAATTGATGGGACAGCAGAACAGGTAGCAGGGTAGCAAAACTGGGCATTTGATTTACCGCATTTATGAAGGTGTGCCATAATCTAACCACAAGAATGCCATCAATGTTAATATCCAATTCAATTTCAATTATTTGTGTCTTAGTTTAGGTTAGGTTATGGCACACCTCCATAAAATGCGGGAAATCAAGTGCCCAGTTTTGCTACCCTGCTACCGCAGTACAATCTCAAAAATTCACACAATTCTTGGCAACTATAAATTTCCTTTTACATCGTTTTAATTGAACAAATAATGCTAATTCTTTAACCGAAGTTACTATATTGGTAAATTTATAAAAAATTAAGAGAAAATTGTTTATTCGAAATATCTAATACCAACTTTTAACTTTTAAGCATGGTGGCGAGAGCATTGTTGTTTTGGGTTAGTTGTCAGCATTTGGTGTAGGCAATTTAAATTTTGTTAATGTCATAATGGACAAATGTAAATATGCGGATATCCTAAAAGAGAATTCATTACCAACTATAGCAAAATTGGGGTAATATACACAGTGGATATTTTAACTGGACAATGACACCAAACACATCATATTTATAGGAAAGGATGAATACTCTATAATGCTCCAAATCGAGTTAATTCACTAGCACTGAGTCCTGGCTTTAGCCCCATGGGGGTGATCCATAAATTATGTCACACTTTTTTCCTCTTTTTAAACACCCCCTTCCCCCCCCCACCCCTTAGTCACAATTCCCCCATCCCTTGGACACAATTGTCACAACAAACAAACAACCCACCCACCCCCTAGGTGTGACATAATTTTTGAATGGCCCCATGTAACATTTTTGGATGATTTTGTGGAGAAATATTAAAAAGCACACCCATTTCTAACAAAAAATAGACTTCGAAAGAGTGCTATATTGAATAAGTGGTAAAATGCTACTCAATAGAGATAAATAACTAGTAGATTCCATGCCAAGAAGATCCGTAAGCCTCAGATTCCAGCTGCCGAAGACTTCAGCCAGCTACGTGAAGTATTTTATAGTAACGAAGCACATCATACTTATAAAATAATGTTATGAAAATCTAATTTTTATATCTTATTGATTGTCGTGTTAGAACGCATCTTGTTAGTTGAAAATATTGGACAAAATATGATCAAAAAATGTATCTGTTAAATGTTTACCACTTCTGATTGTATTTTATATTTTCCGTTTATTTCCCATAATGAAATGACTGCTTTTGGCGAGTTCGATGGGTAGATGCACCTTAGCTTGAGAAGCGTAAGGAAAGACCGAAGTTGACAGTATGTTAAATAAGTCCTAAGATATCGGTGTTCGGCTTTCTTAAGGCCGAACCTCTTTGATACCGCAAATCGAAGATGGCATGAGCTAAGCGGGCCTCGGAGAGTGATTGTAAAGGTCTAACAACTGTAAGTCGATCCTTTACAAGCATGAAGTCAATGAAAATGAACAGAGAGAATTTTCCAGTCGTTTTGGTTTTTTGTTGTCTTTTATTAACAGAGGTGACAACTTAACATAGACGCAAACAGGAGCAAATGCTCTTGCAGCCTAGACAATCCAAGGTGTTTTTAACAGTCTTTTCCTCTCTCTGCTTTAGCTAGTTTGGGAGCCCTTTATATATTAGTTGGAGGGATCCCATTTGATCGAAATTGACCACTAGAATTATGGGTTGGATTTGTGACCTTTTGGTCATTGTCTGAATTCTTTTTTGACCTAATTAGCAATTCCCTAATTTGGTCTCAAGAGGTTGCTTGAACATTGTTTCGTTAATCCCTTTTGTTGGGGATTAGTCCTAAAGGTTATTGGAACATTCCAATATCCTGATTCCACATTTGGGTACTTGTTAATTTGGCATCTCATTTGAGGCTTAGGCCGAACTTAGTCCTATTTTCACAATGGATAGTCCTAGCATTTGCTAGTCTTAATACAGAAGTCTAGGGTGATACACTTTAATAAGTTATTTATTAAGTGTGTATGTTTACCAAACTCTTATCATGGTGTTAACTAAAAAATCACTTTTTTTACTTTTGTCGGTTTGGAAATGTGTTTAATATGACTTTATTCCAAATTCAATGCGAAACAAGCTGTGTTTGTGGTTTACCACTTTCGATTTTCTGTCATGTTTAATTAAAATATTAATAAACCGAATGAATGATTTCAAGTTGTGGTATTGGTGTTTTGGCATTGACAATGGCTTCTCTGTGATGGGATTAAAGGTAGGATTTCGCTATTTGGAATAGACGAAATTCTAGTGCTAATCTGTGGATATTTCTGAAATTCTGTTATTCAAGCAACAGCAGTTACTTTGGAATAATTAGAATTTTTATTACTTGGGTGGAAAAGCTATATATGGTCAAGTACGGGACATTTAACCTTTGTTGGGCCGTATATAGCCATGTACGGCCCATGCATAGCCACGTTTGATTGACCAGATTTGGCCATATATGAACCGTATTTGACAAATGGGCGATTTGTGCCTTAATAAAAAACTGATAACGAAACATAGTTAGCCATATACAGTGACTCAAAATATTGTTCACGTAGTTTGCTAATTCATTTCAATGTGTAATAAATACCCCTAAATAATCAAAATGTTTGAAATGTTTTCATGGGTGACATTCCTAGAAGGTCAAGGTTTATTTTTATGCAAATGTGGCTGTAATTTACTTCACACAAATACCCAGAATTGAAAAATTTGTGCAACAGTGCATGTGAACAGTTTTTTTGCTGCAGAAACCATCCTTGATTATA
>JAQGBW010002621.1:0-19072 GCA_034698625.1 Julus scanicus
TTTTTAGGGCCCTTCGGATGCATTTTTTCGGATTTTTTTTGCAGAATCCGACTCGTTATAACCTGTACTATCCAAATGTGCAATAATAACCAGCATTTTTAAAAGTCAAAATTACGAGTCCGATTCTGCAAAAAAAAAAACGAAAAACGACTCCGATGGTTTCCAAAAAATGAAAAATCTAGGCCCTTCGTGCTCATTTTTAAGTGCTTTGTTGGGGGCCTTCGGGTGCGTTTTTTCCGGTTTTTCTTGCAGAATTCGACATAGTTAAACACGTTTATTATGTGGGGAAAATACGTTTTTTAAGTGAGAGGGAAAACACGCTATTTTTGCTGGAAAAACACGTTTTTTTGCGGAAGATCAGTTTTTTATGTGGGAAAATATGGTTTTTTTGAGGAAGGAATTTTGTTTTGTTTTGGAGGGGAAAAACACGCTTTTTGGGGTAAAAACAGGGTTTTTTGTTGGGAAACCTTGTTTTTTTTTTGCAGAAAAACAAGTTTTTGGTGGAAAACATGTTTGTTTTTATCTTGGAAAAACACGTTTCTTGGGGGATAAGCACGTTTTTTATCAGGAAAAAACTAATTTTTTTGGTGGAAAACACGTTTTTTTTGTGCCGGAGGAAAGCTTGTTTTTTTTTGCGGAAAAACTGATTTTTTTGGTGGAAAAAAGTACGGTCTTTATATGGCAAAACACGTTATGTTGGGAAAACACGTTTTTTTGTGGGAAAAACGATTTTTGTTTTTGTTGGAAATATTTGTTGGCGAAAAATTTTTTTTGGGAATAAAAAATAAGTTTTTTGGGTAAAAATAAAGCATTTTTGTGAAAAATAATGATTTATTTTTGGCGGAAAAACGAATATTTTTTGGCGCAAAAACGATATTTTTTTTGGCAAGAAAAATATTAATTTTTTGAGGAAAAACGATTTTTTTTGGGAGGGGGGGGAAGGGGGGGGAAAGGAGAAGAGGAATATAACACTATAATTTTTTTAAGCGTAAAATGATAGCTTGATTAGCTGAAAATGATAAAAACGTTTTTGTGGTGGAAAAATTATTTTACTTAGGTGGAGAACTTTTGTTGTTTTTGCTGTTGTGGAAAAACATGTTTTCTTTGGTAGAGAAAAATATTTTTTTGGTGGAAAACATGCTTTTTAAAATTGCTTCATACGCTAATACATTTAGAATAAGTGTTAATTACACTAATAGAAGATACAAAACGAGCAACATACCTTTAAGGAATGTTGCTCGATGAGATTCTTTGAACTTAATTAGCTTGACTCTGCTCCTTCTAGAGTACGTGAAATAACCCAGTGACGTGACCACGAGTAAGAGATAATTACAAATCTTTACACATCACAAAATGTTTAATATTATTCAAAATACAACATTTTTGAAAGTTGTCTTCGTTTTACAAATGCTAATAACACATACAAATGATAAATATCGGAAACCTAAATGATTGTTTAAAAACTGAAATTATTAACGACATTTTACGAAAATGCATTACCATAGGGCGGTGCTCCTAACGCTCTTTATAGCCGATGTTCTCAGTTGCTTTTTATAAGAGATAATGAGAAATCCGCCAATTGTCCTGCGATTTTTGGACCATTAATTCCCCCTGCAATGTGATCACATGTACGGCCTTGTTCATGGTCTATAGTCTGTAAAGTCTAAACAAATAATTAAAAAATAAAGATTTTAGTAAGAGATTTGAACCTGTAAACTTAAAACCTGATGCCCACGGTGGGCTCATGCCCACCGTGGGTTCGTTAATGAATACCCTCCACCCTGCCGAGGCCGAGCTTCACTGGATACTCACGCTCAGGTGTGAGGAGCCGTCGATGCCCCCCACAATGGGGACTCCAATGAAGGAGTCTTACCCGCTTCCGGATGTGTACCAGGTCTACACGATCCATCTCGGCAGTAACCCACCCGAGCTGAGCAAAAAACCGAGTTCAAAACTTGGATTTAAAATTTAGAAAAAAAAAACTTTTTTAAATATCCCGCAATAAATGTTGAATTTCGTAGCATGTATTTTTCTGAGTCTGTGGTTGGAATTTCTAAAAACAATATTGGTTCCTTAGCAAGTTACATAAAAATGACATATTTTTAAAATTTGAATTGGACTAACTACGCTTTGTGGATATTTTCAAAAAGATTGCAGCGCGTCTGCATGGAGAGTTGGAGAGTTGGAGAGTTGGAGAGTGTGCTAAAATCCTTGTTTATCAAAATCAAGAAAAAGTCCCTATAGCGCATGGTCACACTGCTGTTATTGGTGACGATTCTGCTTTTTGGATTTTGGCTACGTGTTCGTTCAGTTCGTAGTTTTCATCATGGTATGTATTTTTGCATTATTAACAGGTTTCCTTAATTTATTGTTACTGTTTATTACAATACAGGAGTGGTTATATCATACAACCGTGTATTTAGTCGTTTTATTTGGTAATTTACGAAATACTTGTCATGAAACCCAGATAAATTTAGATGGCTCTTACAGCTAGGCCTACGTTACGTGTCCATCAGTAACTTTATGCAAGATTAAATGATGGTTAAATAAATCCGAAAGCCCCGTATTAAGTTGTGATACATTATTCTCTTAAGCCTTCTTAAGTTTTTCAGGTCTTTTCACACAAATATTAAATCCTGTGAAATTTGTTTCGAATATCTCTGGAATGTTACCACTTTGAACGATTTGTGTAAAGTTTAAATTTTAGTGTTTCAACTTTCTTTAACATGTCAAATGCTTAAATTTTACCTTAAAAAAGATAATTATTAACCTACCTTTAGTGATAAATTACACCCATGTAGCTGAATTTAAGAGGAATTGCTCTGTTTTTTACAAATGGACAGTGCAATTCCTAAAGGTATAGGTTTTGAAAAAAAGCATGCTGGAAAAAAAATCTAATCTTTGCTCAAACTGTTTGCAGCCTGCTTCTCCTAGTTCAACATCGGTTGGTGGAAGCCGAGCTCCATCACGGACAATGGCAGCAAGACCCGGCAGTGGTTCTGCAAGTGGAGTTAGGCAAAGGTACCCAGAAACTTGTGTTGAAACGCCATAAATCTGGTCTTCCCTTATTAAAACAGAAATCTAAAATTGGATGTTTTTTAAAACAGAAAAACTACCTCAACTACCTCTAGAGCGAGAACAACTTCAGCTGCCACAAGTGGAGGCATGTGGAGATTTTATACTGACGACTCCCCAGGAATTAAAGTGTATGTGTCAAAGACAACATATCTTTAGTTATGCTTTTATCATTTTTAAGGGTATATTTTTGTTTTTCAGAGGCCCAGTCCCAGTTTTGGTAATGAGCTTACTTTTCATCGCATCCGTTTTTATGTTGCACATCTGGGGTAAATATTCCAGAGGTTAATTCCTTTTGACAAAGAAGAGTGGTTTCATTCATCGTGTAAGATTCCAGGAAGACCATTGGGACCATGTCATACGTTTCCGTCTCAGATATGTTCGTTTTTCTTTGAAAATGAACAAAAAACGATATGTACGTTAATACAATTATAAAAATATAAAAAAGAAATGTGCAATCGTTAATTTAAAAGTGCTGTAACTGGAATAAAATTTTCTTACCACTGACAGTTAAAAATTGATATCTTCGTGTTATGTCAATTTATAGCTATTTCTGTAAACTAATTTTCTGCAAAACACCTGTCAACAGGAAGGCAAGAGGTTCATGAATGTATTATGAGTGAAAATATTTAATAGCAAACCAATTTACAATGATGAAACAAACCATTGTGAAATATTTGTAAAACTTAATCAAAACAAATCATCTACAAATAAAATAAACTTGGGAAATTATCAACATTAAAGAACATAAAACTTTGGTCAAAAATGGAGCATTTTATGCATTTTCATAAATAGGAACTACTATTTTAATAACACAGTTGCTGTTATTGTATGATATTAGCTAGAGTTTGTAAGAAAATTAAAGAGTGCATAGCTTGTTTAATGCACGAGTCAATTATGCTAGTTTTGCTATTACTTTGAAAATTCCTTATCAATGCAAAAATGTGGAAATTAATTTTTTACAGCATTGAAAATGTTCTAAATATGTGTGACCCACGGTTATTGTCGTTTGGGTCAATGTAAGTCATAAAAGTACCGTGTTCCTGACTATGCTTATAGAACACTAACACTGATGTTGAAATATTATAAATACATTTAAAAAATTGAAACGCTACATACGAGTTGAAAAATGAGATTCTTATTTTGCAATCTTCAGGCAAATCGCAAGTTGTTGTAACTGCACTTCTAAGAACTGCCCTATAGGCCTAAATTTTCTATCAAACATCAAAGTTTACATGTCGGAATTGAACTGCCAAATACTTCATTAAAACATACCAATAAGACGATAATTGCTGAAAATTTTCTGGTAAGGATACTTCCAAAACATAATTTGGATAACTTAGTAGAAGAATAATTAATAACGAACTTTTTAAGAGCGAAACATTTCTCTGCCATGTGTCATCGGCAGAACAAATACAGATTTTAGAAAATGATTTAAAAAATTATGCGGCTTGCGATTTTATAAGTGGGAAAAAGCACATTTATATAATTTCATGCAGAAATGAGTAAATTTAATCCATGAATGGTTAAGGCCTCTATAATAAAATATGAGGTCAAAAGTAATTCTACGCGATGCTTAAATAAAAAAAAAAATTGCGATCGACAATTTAAATAGTTAGCAGAATCTTTTTAAGACAGAAAAGTGAAAACGCACGAATTATGATAGAAAAAGATGCTGGTAGAAGAAATGAAGGTTTGATAAAGTCAATTTGCCGAAACAATTACCCTTATTACAGTCCACCACCACTTCGCTCCACAGAAATTTTCTGCTGCTGTTCATATTCGGTGTCTGCTATTCTGGCTAGCCGACTGTAGGCAATCACGCCGGATTTAATAGCATTCATCATCTGAAAAACACAAAATGAATGATGAATATAAACGCGAGAATATATGCAATTAATAGAGAGGTTTAATAAGGTGGGTTTAATCTGATGCAAGTATGTTGTCAATTCAATGCACAAACTAAGGGGATGTTAAAAACAAACTATAGCATAGGTTGTTAATTACGAAACTAGAAGTTGCGATGTTAATTTTCAAGGATTTTCAATTGAAAATAGTTTTTTTTAGAAATGTCCAACATGCATGTGAATATGATTGATACAATGATACAATTTATTAATTGCAGGAAAGCACATGCTTTAGATTCATGGTGGGAATTTTGGAAGTTAACGTTTGCATCAGCATAAACTAACCGTTAACAGCTATCCAACACTTTATGACGGCACAACAAAGACAAATTAAAGGTCTACCAATTTGCAAAACTGACCATGAACTAAAGCACGACAGGTAGCAAAATAACAGCTTGCATGAAAAATCAAAAATCATGCAATGTTGCAAATCAATCAAATAGAGAATCTGGGTTATCCATGCTCTGAACTTTCTGTAACAAGGCCATCATCTGCAAAATCAATGCAAGCAAAATAAGAAATGATCCGCATAAAAAAATGTTTAAAAAAATCACAGCGATCATGCAGAGCTTGAACCCAGACAATCTGAAAAAAACTAACCTTAAATATTGTTTACTAAATGCACCATATAAATTTGAGACCTACTTTTCATAATTTCAGAAGTGATAATTTTTGGCTTTGACAGCTTAATTTTGAAAAACGATTAACAAGTACGTTTCAAAATAGCAGTTTTTTTAGACTAGAAAAAAAGCATCTAATTAAACTTAAATAAAACCTCTGATATAGTAGTAAATGGTTAACAAACATGACAATCGGACAGGACAAAACAAAGCAAATATAAAAAGCCACCAAACCTGTAAATATTCGCTCAAATCGACCTCTCCATTTTTGTTCAAATCAACTTCTCGTAGAAGTTCGTGAAGCTGCGTCTCCGTTATGGTTTCTCCGTGTTTCTGCAACAAACGAGATGGAAGGGTTACATTCGGCGAGATCAACGAATTACGATAAAACCAAATTCTGAATTTACCTTGAAATTCTTTCGGAGATCGTTAACGCTGATAAATCCCTTCTTTTCAGAGTCGAGCGAATGAAATCGGCTAACGTAATTTCTTATTTCATCTTTAGTGAGGTTTATGTCCAGATTTTCTTTCGAAGCTTTGTTGACGTCTTCCCCCATTTCGCTCTTCAGAAATGCAACGGCTTTTTCGTGTTGCGCCTGTGGTTAATTCATCAATGTAAGGCGCTCTTTGCGACAGGAATGGCGAACGAGTAATGTTTCAAAAACGTTAGAGGCTACTCACTTTCTGTTCGGCTTTGCTCCAGTTCAATTCTTCCGCCATTATTTCAATGATGGCTGGAAGAGCTTCTTCTGCAGCTTGCACATTCAAAAAAGCAAGTCGTAGGCGACGAGCAATGACGTCCACGGCCGTGCATGCATATTCCCTAATGGCATATCTTACCTAAGAAGAATGTGATTAATTAAAAATGGTAATGAACAGCTATGTGGAAACACGATCAATAATTAATTATCGGCCAGAATATATCAGAATTCCTTACTAAATTTATGTACAAATCATTCTATACAAGTACCTCCGCATCGATGTACGGAAATTCTTCGTGTAATTTTATTCCAACAATAGGCCATCTCTTGCCGGTGAGGCGTGTTAATTTGGCGACAGTAAAGGCACGATCTCCATATGTATTAGCCAAATGTTGAGCAACCTCGTTTTCCAGCCCAAAGTCCTGCACGAGTCGAATGAACATGGTAGGAGTATACAAGTGGGCTCCTTCCAGCAATAAACCATCAGTCCGACTTTCAGATTTTGGTTGCAACCCACAGTGTTTGATTGCTTCATCTACAGTTTCTTTGGCCATTGATCTATAAGTAGTCCACTTGCCCCCTGGATAAACGGATTACAGAAATTCTTATTTACCATTTAATACTAAACAAATTGTTACCAAAGCTTCATAACTCACCCGCAATCGTAACAAGATTAGAATCGCTGACATGGATTATGTGATTCCTCGCGATTGATTCTGTGCTGGACTTGTTGGGATCTAACACTAATGGGCGAATACCGGCCCAAGCAGACAGTACATCACCACGGCGTACTAAAATTGGACAAACGAGAGTTTGGTTTATTTATTAGTGAGTATTTTTAGAGAAACTTCCCAGCTTATCATCAGTAAATCTAACCCTCCATTGTATAAAACCTTTGTTAGATTTATCTCTCAAATTATTCATTTTTTAAATTTCAAATTTCTCCCAATTTCATATACCGTATTTTACGGACTATAAGACTCACCTTTATTTTTAAGCAATTTAACAAAAAAAATAAAAATAATAATTAGTATAAAACGCAAGTATAAGATGCACCTGAATTTTGGAGAAAAAAAAGAAAAAAATGCGTCTTACAGTCTGTAAAATACGGTAACCATCCAACTAATACAAATAAAGTCTTTGATCACTAATAAATTGTGTTTGTTACTGAATTTAAAAAGCACAGGAAAAACATGTAGAAGATTATGAAAATCAAATGGAATAAAAGTAAAAAATACCTTCAATATCTGATGTTAGATAATGTCTAATTTCTTGTAAAATAAACTGGATGTCATCTTCGGTAGGGGCTGGATGATGGGTGACTTCACACGGCCTATCCGTTGTTCCTGCATTAAAAAAGGAGACACGCAAAACATAAGTTCTGACCATTAACATAATTTGTGAATCTTTTTAAACTTTTACGATAAGTATATATGTAGCCTCTGTTTTATGTAGGTGATGCATTCCAAGAAATCTATGCGGATTTAACTATAACGTGGTCCTTTATATTTCACCAAAATCAAGAGCAAAATGTTTAGCATATCATGGACATCATCTGAGATTCCTATATATTGTCGATTGCTTGGAATTCATTTCCACCCGTGTAAAACTGGAAACTTTTATTGGGATAATGACCAGCAATTGTTGCTCCTTCCCATGGAAGGAAGAAGATAACTCGTCCGTCACTGGTTGAAGGATCCAGTAAACCCATTTTCTGAGGGCTAAATAACATTTTTTTCGATGAGTATACTTTATACTGATATTCTTTGTGTGTAAAACAAGTTGCACGTACCTGTAATAATCTGGAAGAATAATGTGAACACCTGAACTTGGTTGACAGATTTTGGTAGTTTTTGGGTCATCCATCTGTCGAATGCTGTCTGTGAAGGGACCGGTGGCATTAACAACAGATTTGGCACGTACGTCCCATTCGTTGCCTTTATAAAAAAAAAGGAGAAAAATAGGAAAATAAACAAAAAAAATCTTAATATCACTCAGGGCCTTTAATCCACGGGTTCATCATTACTATCCCATGCCACCTACCTGTCAACATGTCTTTCAATCTTGCACCAGCAACTACAGATTTCCCTTCAGAATTCGTTTCTTTGATTAAAGATGTCACGGCTACATGGTTTGCAATGGTGGCACCCATTCTGGTAGCCGTTAAGGCAATTGCAAGACACATTCTTGCATCATTATGCTGTCCTAAATATAAAAAAGCATTATTCAACAACTGGTGAATTGCTGAAGTTCCAAGTGATTAACTTTCAAAGTCAAACTAAAACTAGCCATGCAATTTTTTTATTTGATAGGTGCACTAATTTACACTTTTTTAATAAGAAAGCAAACACATTATTTTACTACCAATTTTCCCTTTTAAAACGAAAGTAATTCTTTAAACGAAACTTAATATGCAAATATTTAAAATATTCACCATCATAATATACCAAAGCACCGCACAATTTATCTTTTTTAAGCATTGGAAATAATTCCAAGGCCCTCGCTTTCGATAAGTAGTAACTTGATTTCACTAATTTCGAGCCGGCGACTAAGTCGTACATCTTAATTCCTACCCAATAGTATGGCACCTGCCACCATCTGAAATATTGAAAAGTTAGTCTTGTATTCTATTTCTGCCATAATTTTCTAATAATTATTCCAGCATTTATACAACAAATTATACTTGCTTGTAAACTGGCAACATAATAGGTAATGGGCAGGACAAATGTGGGGCAATAGCCAACAGATTGGCTCGTTCGTAAAGTGCTTCTTTAACCATATGGTACTGAAATTTTCAACAACAACAATTTAAAAAAAAAAAAAAAAAAAAACGTGATTGTGATTTTTAGTATTTTCATTTAATACCGAGCTGTGCGTGCATTTTTGAAACAGAAATTATGTATGACATTATTTAAAACCAAGCTTACTCAATCAAGAATATGATTCAGTGAATTTCAAATAATAAATGCAGTTAAAAAAAAAAAAAGTTTCTCCCAAATAACAGCACACATAGAAATAAATGGTAAACAAGTATTCTACCTGTTCATAATCCAGCTTCATTATAGCTTTTTGTAAATATCTCACACCACCATGAATGAGTTTTGTACTACGGCTGCTTGTTCCGGAAGAGAAATCCTCCAGCTCAACGAGTGCAGTCTTCAATCCTATTTAAACCATCGATTAGCATGCTCTAATGCTAATGTCATTGTTTAGCATTCCTATATAACTATTTATTAAATATTTACCTCTAGACACCGAATCAAGGGCGACGCCAGCACCTGTAGCGCCTCCTCCAATTACAAGCACATCAAATTGCGGGGTTTCTTTTAGAGCTTGTATTTGAGCAGCTCGTGTTGGTAGAGGAGTTGTAAAACGCTGCTGCTTTTCAGCTGCCTCAGCACGCAGTAGAAATTGCTGCCATAGCAATAATTCAAAATCAGGATATATTTGCAATAATTCAAAATCAGGATACATTTGCAATAATTCAAAATCAAGATATATTTGCAATAATTCAAAATCAGGATTGCAATCATTACACCAAGTTTATTCTCATATGGATGTTGCATACCTTGTTCTGATGGTTATCATATAAAGTGGCAACTCCATAGGCAGCTACCAGCACACCACCTCCACCAAGAAACACTTTACGTAAACGTGATGCCATCCTATTTTCTTAGATGAAATTTTTTACTTTGTTTACCTAAAATAAATAAGTATGTAAACAGATTAGTAGTAATAGTAATGCCAGGCAGCAATTACTTCAGAAATAATCGCTATGTATTCTGATTGTAAACCTAGGCCATGATTTTGATAAGCTATTACTTTTTACATCAAATAAATGAAATTACACGAGTATTGCAATAGAAGAGTATAATAATCCCTAAATATGCAAACAATATCTCAAAGTTTCGTTTTGTCATATAGATTTCAGATTGCAAGGCGGTTTCTATAAACTTTCATCTGCATTGCAGTGAAAACTCCCATGTCACTCTCCAGCATATCAGAAAAAGTGATACCCTTGGAAACAAAAAATTACATTCCTTCACACCAATTGTTATTTTGGATGTCTGTATCCAAACCAACCAAATTGACCATTAAGTTTTATGGGGCCTTCCTTCCACTATGATTCTTGATTCTTGCCACAACCAGAAAATCGCCGCCACTTCTCTTTTGACTCACACTATTTTTCTAATCTCCCTTCAGAAGATTTCCCAGGGTCAATGGAACAAAACACATTCAAATATTTAAAGAAAAAAAAATGTTGACTTTTAAGTTAAACTTTTCATTCGATTTTATTGCCTCATACCTGCATAATAATTTCAAATATTGCACATGGTGTCGAAAGCACATCGTCACAACTTTCTCCAATATCTAGTGACCAGGGTTCCGGTCCCCCGACCAGTCATTCTGTGATCTGTCTCCCACAGAGCAATAAGCTCGGAAATTCTGCATTGAAACATTGATTTGTAATAATACATAAAATATTATGGGTGTTGCTTAACAAAATGTCGGTCCGCGTCACTCCCTCATAGGGTGACTGGGCAAACCTTTGAGGTGGCATTGCCAGCACAGTTCTAGTAAATGCAGGTGAACAGAAATTGTATAAATTTACAGGCTACAGCTACTAAGTGTCTCCAAGATTGTTAGGGGTGAAAGCAGGAGCACATGCTGGAGATGAAGCCATCATAACATATAGCTTCCACTGATCCTCCACCCCCAACATCTGGATGACCTAAATGGTAAGCATATAATACTTGAAAAATAACATTCCAAAAATAAAGGAATTGCTACTAACCTAGCGTCAACACTCTTCCAAGACCTATAGTGACAGGATCGAACATATGTCATCTAGTTAAATACTTTTATATGAAATTGAATCCATATAAAGCTATAAATTGATAGTACACCAAAATGTCTCGAAATATCTTTGCCTAGAAAACATATGGCAACATGCCACATGAGAAAACATATGCAGTCAGGTGCTGTAGGGTCTAACGATCTTTGCTAGATAACTATACATCCACGGTGTTACCATTGGGTCATCCCCCCTTGACCCACTTATGCTTTTAAACGTCGACCCAATCACAGTTACTTGTGCAACTAAACCCAACAAGGAATGTTGGAGAACATTTCAGCATCTTTGCAATCAAGTATATAAACTATATAGTACGTGACCAGGGTCATCATCTGATGTGATGCTTCAGTTTTGGACTAGCAAAAAAAGCCTCCAAAGACTGAAATTGTGCAAGAACCAATCTTGAAATCCTGATTGTATACGTCTTTGGCTCACGCGTGCGCGACTTGCAACTAATTAGATATTCTTGAGGTACACGCAAACAATGATAGGATACTCGAGGGTTGCCTCCCAAATTGAACCCTCAATCCTATGACTCGACCGTCACCATTCGCATGAACCATATAGTGAGAAGGGGCAACAGCAGCACTTTTATACCTTCGATCGTCATATCCAGCCGGCCTCGTTCTATTTTTAAATGAATTTTTCGAGGAGAAAACTTTCATGTTGATTATATACCCACCGCATTCTCGGCAACAAATCAAATCGCACGACTTTTCTAGGCAAGTTCATTCATTTTCTATTGTTGTTTCGTAGTATAGTAGACTGTAATGGTAGCTGTAGCACACAAAGGAAATTTCTATACCCCGTAACCTTGTTTCGAACAAGGCCGTTTGTGAGGCTTTGGCCATAGAATTCCCCGCAAACTAGGCCTATATTTACTCTACGTTTTACATAATGAAGTGATTTAGCTGCATAGTTATGATATATACAAAGCAGGGGATCTTTAGGGATGACCCGCACCACGCGTAAATATAGGGTCAACCGCACCACGTGTTTACAAAATATTGTTTGGTCTTGGTCTGGGTTTTATAAAACAATTAAAGCATGCATGTATGGAAAGCCTAGCTGCCACCCTTTCGAACCTGGACAGAAAGTTTTGTAGATGGAATTTTTGTAAATATTAGATTATTCTTATATTAATGCAAAGAAACATAAAATTTTATTAAAATTTACTAATTATTAAAAAGTTACAAATCGGCTAAAATTTTAGCTGCCAGGTCTCAATAGCTTGTGTTAAATTTTTGCCATAAAACATAAAAAAAAAATTAAAAATGCTGTTTTTAAGCCTAATGCATTATATTTAAAACTGACCAGTATAAAGTATATTTGTATTAATGTACACCTAAGTCTTTAAATTATAAAAATATTACAAGATACAAAAATTATGAAGGTTTTACACATGCAAAGCATGCAGTTTGACCACACTGCATGAAATAGCAACCATTGAGACCTGGTGGCTAAAATTTTAGCCAGACATGTATAAATGGCAATATAAAAAACACCAAATTTTTACGCAATTCTAACTGCTGTGCATTAAGAAAACTATAAAAATACATAGAAATGCATAGAAATTTCTTTAAAAAATAAAAAAATTGTCTTACCAAATCTGTTGAAATAGGCTAATTTCAACAGATTTTACTAAAAACTATTTTTAAGACCAAAAACCATAGCTATGGCGTCATTAGTTTTTGAGATAATAGTTTTAACGTGACTGGCTAAAATTTTAGCAACCAGGTCCGAAAAGGGTCTGTTCGTTCCAGGACACCATGGATCATTGAATCTGAAAGACTAGGACTGAACTAGCTGTTTATTGACCTTTCAAAAATGTTATCATATCACGCAATATCTTTTTTTTTTTACTGTTGTGCCCACACAGTTGATACAAATTTCTGGGGACAACTGTGTATATTGCATGAGAATTTCAGACATGACATTGCCAAAAAAGCCCTAATATTGACATTAACACAATCATGAGTCACTACTTAAGTTTGCTTTGAGAATAGGAGCGTTGAAATGGTTGGCTGGACCTTGAGACAGCTGCAGGAAAGTAATGATATCGTACATTATCACTTATCAAGTATTTTGCAATCTTAGATCATGCATAAACTTTAGGCCTGGAGGTATATTTGCATTTTGAGGCGTCTCGACCTGGGTAGACCAGTATATTGAAACAATTGCTTTGACGCATATTCAGAAAACGGCCGTCAACTATAACATTCACAATGTTTGAAACTTGTGAAATTGGTTTATTCTCAGCTATTCTTCGTAAAACTACAGTACTGGCCGGATTATCGTACTTCGAAAAATACATCTGAACTTCATACTTGTGCCCAAATACTACATGTAAAAAATCGACTGTCTAATGAATCTGTTTTAAAATCAGGCTTCAGGGAAAGGGAATAGTCTTCTCTATGTGGCAGGTACTCTTTATGTTTTATTAGCTTGAAGCTTTTTGTCATCAAATAGTCAAATATGATTGCGAAGTTGTAATTACATATTTTACCTATCACGTACACTGACATATTTTCAATTCAATTGTATGATCCTAGTAGTATAATAGAGATACTAGAAATAATAGAGTTCACAACGTAATATATCCTCAAGTGACAATTTTAAAATTGTAAACCAAAACCTGTATGTCATTATATAATCATCTTTTCATGCAAGACTAATTAATTTTGACCCCTTCAGCATGTAATTAGCAAACAATTCATTTTTTTTTCTCCAGAAAATCCTTAACAAAGATGTGCCAAAAACGTCTAGTGAAAGTTTTACTGAATTAAGTGGCTTCGCTTTCACGCAAATGTGCATTATTTGGCAAAAAAGGAGGCATAGAGATAGTGGACAAATTTGGGAGCTTAGCCACACTAGCTGGCATTTACAGAGAGACAGTTGTGAAAAAAATAAAACAGAAAAAATTAATGTGAGGAGATAGCTGACACTTTTTTTAACCCAGGGGTCCTGGATGCTAAGCATACATGGCTGCTAAATAATCTTTCTTAATTATTTCCCTCGTTTATAAACTTTATTATTTTACCTGAAACAGCATATTTGTAACTTTTCAATTTCTAATCAATACAAATGTAGGACAACCTAAGACAAATTCGCCAAAATAAAGATTTCATTAGATTCTTGAGAAAAACCTAAATTGCTACTTCCTCGTTCCTCATTTCCTCTAGTGAGTTCCTTTAATAATGCCTAAATGAATTATGGCAGGTCCTTAGGGCGGAAATGTGTTCATTTTCAGTTTTTAACCTAAGCTGTCCTCCAGACTAACCCCCAAAGATTGTGGTTGGTAAAAGTGCACTTTACAATCTGTTGAAAATAGTCTTTGAAGAATGCAATTTCTTTAAATAAAACGAGCCAACAAATGAATTACAGCTGTAGTTTTCCCCAGTTTCACACATAAGACAAGGAAGGGTTTGGCTCAAAACCTAAATTTGGATCCATGTGCAATGCAAGACCTTCGACCCAGACTACACAGGTCCAAGGTTTTATGAGGCTAGGTAAGGTATTTCTAATCTAATAGACCTTCCTTAAAACGAATTTCAATCTGATATCAGACAATATAATCAATACGTGATAAACACTCCAGATAACAACGCTGAAAACATGCTCTTTAGTTCCTATTTCAAGGTGCCAACGAATGATTTCACGGCGCAATGTCAAATGGAATTTATGAAATAGACAAATAATAACAACTTACCAGTATGCAAGCACTACTGATTTCGCTAGACGTTCGTCTACTCGTATTAATTTACCGGCACATTTTCCTTAAGAAAAACTAATGTCGCTACAAACTAAATTAATTCAGCGACGTTCAAGAACGTCCTACAAAATTCAACGCATTCGCTTATCAAACGATAGCGCCACCTGGTGCTTGTGTTATCAACTATTTCAAAGTCGAAAAAGGGTCGTTCCTTAAATTCTGGTAGATAATATTTGCCGCGTGATTATGATCTATTTCAACATGAAAAAACTACAAAAATTCTTGTAGAATTCCAGAAAAAAATCAAATATGAATTATTTACGAAATTTTACACATATGTCGTTATTTTGTAGACATGCAACGTCCAATGTCAGATGATGACGTCACATATGCAATGTGATTTGGATTATCGATAGACTATAATGTTGACGATTTGTCAATATTTACGCTCCTAACCCTTAAATTGGCAAAACCCTGACAGGCACTTTTATGTATTATGTCGTCTCGAAAATTCTCAGACAGTGCAAGGAACCGAATTATTACATTCAGTATAGGATTAAAAACATGAACAATAAAATCAACCCATGGTGAAATTTAAATAAAGGTGTTAAGAATTTAATGGGATTTTGAGTTGATGTGATTCAAACAATTACGACAACCGTTTCAGTGAATTAAAGTCATTCTAAACAATACCCAGAATGCGAAACCTTTACTAATTAAAGTATCATTCAATAGATCACCAATTAGTCTGTACAATTTTCTTCCATGATCGATCCAAAAAACATTTTTTTTTAAATCGGCAATAATAACCAGTTTTCAAACCATTCTCGTTAAATACTTTACCATTTAATGGAAGTACAGTGATAATCAAGCCCAAGGGTAGGTATTCTTTTAATAACAAACATTCATGTAGATTATCGAGGTTACGCAAGTTCAAAAATTTGCATAAAAGAAAATGGCCGAAAGTGGCCTTAATGCTTATTTTGGTGCATAGCGATCGAATTTTTGCCAATAACAGGCTATATTTTAGTTTGCAATGGTGCTGAGATATTTATCAAATAATGGAATCTCAGAAATAACACGAATTAAAGGGTAATTAACTCACAATTGCTGCAAATCTGGACAAAAATGGTCCTACGGCCAGCTAGTCAGAATACGAACTGAGCATCTGGTCACAGTGCATCAGTTTAATCTTGTGTGACGTCATAGCGCAATAATGTCAAGCAAACAAGATTAATTAATAAATTTCAAAATCAGAGAAATTAATCTTTCTCTGACAAAAATATGATAAATAAGGCTTTCAAAAGCGGCTAAGTCAGACACGACTGATGGATAACATCATTATGTTAGTTTGTATATTTTTACAACATTTTTGATATATCAGTATTTCCGTATTTAATAGCACAACCATTCCTGGAGTAACCATGCACTTGCATAAGTTCAACAAAAATATCTAAAAGTAGTTTCCGAATATTACAAGAATCTAGAAAATTAATATTTCAGCTCTATATATGAAGCTTATATCGCAAACATCTACAAAAATTTTCTCAATGAAATCTTCATTTTTCAAATAAAGTATATTACATATGCAATGATTTTACGAATTTTCAAATTTCAAGTTGTGTTACAGCTAAAACCAAAAGTTATAGCTGTTATCAACCTGATACAATGATAATCCATAGTATCGTTGTACAAAAACGATTAGCTTAACATGATGATCTAGCATTTTTACAATGTAATTCAAACTATAGGTGTGGAGATGTATTTTAATATAATTTGAACATCATAAGTTTCATAACGATAATGGATAGATAACCACACCGGACCCATCCCAATGCGTTCACAAAGATAGTGTTTGTGTACACACACTGTGACACACATATGTTGAAATGTGAACAAACCTTTGCCGGCTCTGTAATTTTATTCAAAATGGTTAGCATCCATTTGAAACCATTATTATTGTTATTTAAGCATATGGATTAAAAAAGAACATTTCTATTACCAATAAGATCTCTACAAGTTTTCACTTTTTCAAAAACAAGATGAAAGCGTTAGAAATAGATGTAACTGTTGAAATATGTTAATTAACGTTTCTTGTGCATCGCACATGCAGATTGCACATGCTAAAAAGATCTGCATGTGCCAACGTTCTGTTATGTTTCACCGAATAAAGACGTTTTTCGGTTTCAATTTACAACAGTATAATCATGTTGAAAAATGTGCAAACAATGATTTGCATGCAAATGGCAATATCATCAATATCGTTAAGTGACTGCGCGAATTGGGTCTCTGGATTTCATTCTTAACAAGCAACTGGTGTGAACTACATGATAAACACCAACTGTTTATCAATGATGTATACATGAATGGATATTCCTGCGTATGAATCAGTATTGAATACACATTCGCAGTAAGCCATACAAAATTAATTACCATAACAATGGAAGAAGTTTAATTAAATTGGAAATTTCAATGTTTTCGTTCATTGTCAATCACTTTTATACTTTTGCTGTCGTTTTAATTTGAAATTGGGGAATTTCTTTGTTTCACGCTAATTGTAATCAATTTTCACGCTTTCTGAGTACATCGTGGATATTCGCGGTCTTGTGTGAAGATTAAACGTTATACGTTCAAATATTTGTTTTTCAGGTATTTTGTAATAATTGATACGTTTATGGGCGTGTAAATGAATGCTTGAGTAGTCCAGGTGAGTGGGTAAATATGGACACACCATGCATGCAAACATGGTATTAGAAACCACCTAGTACATATTGCAAAATATAGTGCATTAGCAATACTGCATGGCAAGAAGAGTCCCAATGACCCCGTATTTTGGTGGTATTTGGTCTAGTGAGAATACTGCGCTGCCACGCTAAACTTTTGGGCTCAGCGCCACTAGATATTAAAAATGGGTATGGAACTTGTATTCGTTATATAGCAATTAAGTTATCAGAAAAAAAGTTTACACCAAAAACAAGGTCTTTAGGGATATTCTGAAACTATCAGTGGGGATATCCATTGCAGTCTAAATCAGCCTGGAATTATTTTAAGCCAAAGTATATGTAAGCCACGAGGCGGACTGGGCCTACGGGGCCCGGGTGGCATTAAGTCTTCAAAGGCCCGCCGCGGCCTAGGGCCGGGCCTGGGGGAAAGAGAGGAGGGCAAGGCCAAATATGTCATTACACTTTGGAGGGGGATATATGGTCCTTGTTTAAAAAAAATAAAAAAAATTCCAAAAATAAAATAAAATTCTAAAAAATTAAATTTCCAAAAATAAACTTAAAATTTTATTTTTGGAAATTTAATTTATTTTTGAAATTTTAAAATAAAATTTTTTAAAAATAAAATTTCAAAAATAAAATTTTTAAAAATCAAAATTAAATTTCAAAATTTTATTTTTGGAAATTTAATTTATTTTTGAAATTTTAAAATAAAATTTTTTAAAAATAAAATTTACAAAAATAAAATAAAATAAATTTCAAAAATAAAATTTCCAAAATTTTAAATTGGAAATTAAATTTTTTAGAATTTTATTTTATTTTTTAAAATTTTATTTAAATATAATTTAAAAATAAAATTTCCAAAAATAAGATAAAATTTCAAAAACTTATTTTTGGAAATTTAAATTTTTAGAATTTTATTTTTGAAATTTTATTTTATTTTTTAAAATTTTATTTAAATATAAATTAAAAATAAAATTTCCAAAAATAAAATAAATTTTAAAATTAAATAAAATTTTTAAAAATCAAAATAAAATTACAAAAATTTATTTTTGGAAATTTAAATTTTTAGAATTTTATTTTTGAAATTTTATTTTATTTTTTAAAATTTTATTTATATATTATTTAAAACTAAAATTTTCAAAAATAAAATTTCCAAAATTTTAAATTGGAAATTAAATTTTTTAGAATTTTATTTTATTTTTGAAATTTTATTTTATTTTTTAAAATTTTATTTTATTTTTTGAAATTTTATAATATTATTTTAAAATAAAATTTTAAAAAATAGAATTTTTAAAAATAAAATTTTAAAAATGAAATTTTTAAAAATAAAATTTTAAAAATGAAATTTTTAAAAATCAAAATAAAATTTTTAAAAATCAAAATAAAATTTCAAAAATAAAAATTTTAAAAATCAAAATAAAATTTCAAAAATAAAAATTTTAAAAATCAAAATAAAATTTCAAAAATGAAATTTTTAAA
>JAQGBW010002622.1:0-19067 GCA_034698625.1 Julus scanicus
GCACATTCTGGTTTTCTTTTATGAAAAACACAATTATTTCATATCATATGTATATAGCAAAGCGCTCCGTATTTAGTTACAGTGAGGAAATAAGTCGAATAACGAATTTTCAAGAAACAATCAATGCAAAAAAAATGATTGGCGCCAAATTTGAATTAGTTAACACACAACTCTATGGAACATACATGTACATGGTACATATATATGGGTAGAAATACCTAAAAAACAACAGAATTTAGCATGTATGCTAACATACAACGCCCTGCACCTCTTTATATGATTTAAGTTCATATATACTTACATGAGTATATATGACACATACAGCATGACTGCCATTCAAAAAGGACGTCCGGGCAAAAAGAAAAACGGGGGGGGGGAGGGGAGAAGGATGTAGGTATTCGGGCATTGTCGAGGGTGGACAGAATATTCCAAACGTTCTAGAAATTGAAGGTATAAGAATTTTTAACAATTTCACTTCAATTTGAGATAAAAAAAAGGGGAGGGAGTGGGGCTCGTGAAATCGGACAAAGGGGGAGAGAGGGTGTGTAATGCCTCTTAGCCTAATAACAAAATATTTTCTATAAAAAAATCGCAAATGTATATTTTCCTTATTTTATGTAGTATTAAAAGTGAATAATTTTTAAAATATAATACAAATTGGACAGGCTTTGATTCAAGGAGTATATTAGAGATATATCACCCGAAATCTAAAAACAACACTGTTTTGGACCATGTTTGTGTCTGTTAACGGGGTTTGAAACCCTATCCTTTTCAATGGGTAAATTTGCAACGACACTCACCGTCAAACAAAAAGAGGTTAAAATAAAAATAAAAATTGGTTGAAATAGCTTGATAAATCAGCAAGGTCATCTGATCGTCATTTTTCACTTTGAGAGGGTAGATTTTTTTAAATTAATAAACAAGTTTGAAAAATGTCTGTTAATTTGAATTCTCGTGCTGCCACCTGCTGGCAGCGTGGGCAAATGAACGGACATTTTTCAAACTTGTTTATTAATTTTAAAAAATCTACCATCTCAAAGTGAAAAACGACAATCGGATGACCTTGCTGATTTATCAAGCTATTTTAAACAATTTTTATTTTTATTTAATCTCGTTTTGTTTGACGGTGAGTGTTGTTGCAAATTTGCCCATTGAAAAGGATTGGGTTTCAAACCCCCTTATTTGAAAAAGTGCAGTATGTCCTTGTTTTACCCTGTAAAAAACAAATGTGCAAGAAAATTGCAGTTTTTTACTATACATTTACTGCACTTTAAACATTGCATTTTTTGTGGAGAGGAAAATGGAAAAAAACAACTGCAGTTTTTCTTCCATTTAGAGCTGCACTTTTATAATTTTTTAATGCAGTTTTTCTACCATCCATAACTGCAAAATATTTGCACTTTTAAATTCTGCCATTAAGAGCACTTTACTGTAAAAAATACTGCAATTAATTTGAATAAAGTGCAGTAGATCTGCTGCTGAGTAAGTAATACAAAAGTTGAAAATTACTAAGATACTGCACAAATTGGGGACATTTAAAAAAAAAAAATTAAAAATACAGAGTCTTAGGTTATCCAAATAAGACTCGGTCCGCGTTAGCTGATAACCGAGGCTCCGCTGTGTTTGCAAAAAACTTCATTTAACAAATTACGAATAAATAGTGTGGAAATGGTATATTTGTTACATTTTACCACTGCAGGTGGGCATTTGTTTATTTAGCAATTTAAATTGGGGTTTACGGAACACTTGTTTCGCATCAAAATCTCAAAGGTTCACATCTTGTTACACATTTAAAACAGCGAGCATCACATATTTTCAATGAATACTTTATACACGGATTAATTGATACATTTGCTCTTAAAGCTGTTCCAGCCCGATGCACCGTGTTTACGCAAAAGTCCGAGGACGCCATGAGCCAAAATTAAAAATACAGTGAGCGCCATCTGTGGAAATGTGCATCATACGTGTTAGGGAAGGTTCAATAATATTTGGTCAGTGAGACAAGAAAAAAGATAATTGTTTTGCAATTCTGAAAAAAACATATTGAATGCCTTCCGAGGTTGGCCCCAGATAGCTTTCTTACAAACGGCCGATATGACTTATAAATGTGGCGCTAATACACGACACGCAGTCAAATCGGTAATATCAATAAATACACATCATTACATTATACATAATTTTTAAATAAAATCTAGGCGACCACATTTGGAGAAGCTGGGGTTTTAAAAGAGAGCACCATTATACATCGTACGCCCCAATCGAATGGTCCGAAAACTGCTAAGATCCCTGCTGAAATCCACGCGGGGAAACTTAACACGGTCCTAAATTAGAAAACCATAAAGCTAATAATTTTTAACGAGATTTCTGTTTTAACAAATGTACATATGGCAGAACCATGCTTATCCGAGCCGAGTGAAATACAACATATACTTGCCATAAGTTAAAAAAAACTACACGTTTTGGTTCTAAAAATGCAATGAACCCTGTAATAAATGCATGTCATTTTCTACAAAAAAGCACAAATGTGTATTTTTCCTTGCTTTATATAACATTAAAAGTTTCAAATTGATAAAATACAATACAAATTGGGATAATGCAAGCATAATTCATTGTAAATGCCATTCATATTACCGAAGGTAGGCTCGGTTCACATTAACTCGGATAATCGAGGTTCCGCCATATCCGCAATATATATTTTCTTAAGCGTACAATAATTTCTCTGGCACAGAGTTCATATTTTTGTAAAATAAGTTTGCCACTTAAACATAATCATGCATCGGAATGCCTGTACAATTTTACAAAAATATCAGTCCCAGGATAGCAGGAAAAATTAAATAACAAGCGCAAAAAAAATCTTTTCATTCATTAGACCTAAAACGTTTTTGGGAATTTGTGTCATGACACAAAAAAGGAAAATAGCCTTTGATATGAGTATCGATGTTTTACGTCTGACGCAAGGCATCGTCAGAGGCCAATTTTTGGGATAGTCATTGTCCAAGAATGACTCGGGGGTAGTTTTCATAATCACATACATTGTCTTTCAATTACATTCTGAAAAAAAAATATAATGCCAACCCAATGGAGTTGCAAGCTGTCATATATACTGTCATATCCACCTCCATATTCTTGGCAACGTTTATTTCGTAGTTGTCCAAAGGAAAGTAAAACATGCTTTAGTAAAAAAAAAAATCGATTTTCATAATTCAAACAAACAGACAAAAAACAATCGGGAACAACAAACGTTAAAAAAAATGTATAAATAAAAGTTTAGCGGCAGAGGCGGCGAGAGTAAATCTCAGATCCGTCAAGCAAAATTCGCGCGAGAAAAACATTTTGGCACCCAATGGCATGCGCGAGTTGGCTGCCGTAGAAACGCAAATTAATTCATTTGTACTTTACATTGTGTGCGTTTTGCTAGAAAACAAAACCAAATAGCAATAATAAAAAGTTACTCCCGAAGTACGACCAAAATGTGTATCGAGCGAGTGTGACCATGCAGGTAGTTCAGTTTTTGTCGTGGGGTGACAAACCGAGAATTTTGGCATTTTATGACGATGATAAGTTCTCATATAAAGCGAGGAACACACACGTTACTGTACAGACAGTCGTCGACTTACGACCTATGCAACTTTTGATCATCTACGCAAAGTCTAAAGAAAATTAGCAAAAAGGCTGTAAACGGTTAACTAATTCAATGGTTGAATATGCATCTATACTAATATTTAGAGATATGATAAAAGGGGCATTCACCTATATGGAAAATAACGCTGGTTTACAATATCGCCCAAAATCCGCATTATTGCAAGGGTCCACTGCATATGAAATTTTCCTTTAAGTCCGAAAACATTTGCATTCCTAAACGTCTTAACAGAATTTAAACTCGCATGGAGACACATAATCATGTGTGAGACCATATATATATGTACTCGCATATATGGACACATACTCGGGCGAGAGACCATAGTCTCAAATCAATACAAATCTAATGTTACCTGGATTTTACAAAGAAAAATAGAGAATATCCAACTCGTTTTCAAGTCGATTTACGACCGGTAGATTATAATCGATCGTAGTCGTAAGTCTACGACTGACTGTATATGAAAACTAACATCATCGTTCAAGGGTATTCTTTTCCCATGATTCCCAGTATTGCAAACATACCAAAAATAATTCGTTAAGTAGAGCTTCAAATTGAAATTGCAAAATTTATAAAAGTTAAATGTCAGATACACAAAATGTGCGACTTTCTGAAGTTTGCATGACGAATAAAAACGTCTCATCAGCAAAATTTTAATGGAAAGTAGAGAAGGAGGACAATCAATGCTGAATTCTGCAAAAATGAAACGTACAGTTTACTTTTCTTCAAATACAGTAGAACCCTGTTAAGAAATTTTTCAAGGGACCTGTGGTGATTTAAAACTTTATAAGCTGGAAATCTTATTAAACGGGAAAGTGTAGTAAAAGTAGTACGGTCGTCACTGGCACAATAAATATACGGAAATAACAGCCAATTCGTGTTATGAACGTTTTCTTTTAAAATTAATCGAGTATTTCTGAGTCTCAGTCTTGGGTTCTAGGACAATTGAGCGCAAGGATAAACACTCACATCCGCTCAAACCTACCCAACCTAACCTAATTTAAAACTAAACTTCTATGATTTTGAAATTATACATGTGCTTTGGTCTGGTCGCTCATTTTTCCCATCATATTTGCAGGCATATTTAATTGTCTCAAAAAATTCACTCGGGTCGGAAAGGGGATTAGCTTCCACTTCTTCCAGTGATTAAGATTTTACTTTCCTTTCTTTGTGGCGATAGATTTTAGCGAATTCTTAGGCTATTTCAGTTATGTCGCCATACCAGTAGAGCGATACATGGATTGCGACTCAAAAACTTATAAAGCGGGAGAAACTACAGCAAAATTGTACTGCCGGGACCATAAGATTCGACTTCTTATACTGGAAACGAATTAAGCGGGAAAACATATTAATTGGGGAAACCTTATTGTGAGGGCAAAATTAACATTAATACTAAGGGGTTTATTTCAGGACCGCAAAAAATAGACTTCTTAAAGAGAAAAACTTCTTAAGCGGGTCCTACTGTACTCGGGAACGACTCGTTTTATCTTCAAACTAGGATTTGAAACGTTCGAAATGTCGTCAAATGCTGTATTCACAATGCATCGACTTTAACCGGATTATGCCAAAATCGGTCACGCCTATTTTGCAAATTGCATAAGCTCAATTTGCACGTCGATGTGGGTTTGCCGGCTGTCACTGCATTATGAATACGCTGAAGCATTAAGGGCCCCATGTCACACCCTTCTATTTGAGCAGCAGGCCCGGTAACAGCCTGAGATTCTGGGACCTGTGACCAAAAAATATATAATTTCGGCTCAGTATTTCGCTATTTTTTTTTTTATAAAAGTGATTTGCCTCAAAGATTTATTCGAGCTGCAACGAAAGATGCCCCCCGATTTGAGAAAAAAAATACTCGTTTGCGTGCGGATCGCGCAGAACCGTTGTGAGGGAGAGCAACTACCTTGGCACAACGGCAGAACGTGAGGCTGAATAATATCACAAACACGAGTTCGGAGGTGGAACATCCTACGGCAAAGGATAAATGAAGCATTGGCGGCGGAATTTGACCCATGGAAATTCGTCATCCATCCGAGATTCGTTGAAGCCGCGAGAGCCACTGCGTATTAGGACAACGAGCGACTGGCGTAACGGAACCCTAAATATTGCAACATATAAACTGACACGGGGTGTTGAACAACTGGAGTATGGGAGATAGGCGTAAATGCACAACACTGTCGTATCGTCTCGCCAAGTCCGTAAAACAGATTTGCTTGTCGACCAACAAATGTAAAAAAATCCATCGGCCGGATTGAGGCGCAGCTGCAGTGGTACAGCTAATCGTGCTTCGCGGATGGCCCGCTGTTTGGGTTGTGCTTGGGACTCGAAGAACTTTTCTGTAAAACGAAGCAACGATTAATTAACCGGTAAACTGCTATAAATATAAAATCAAATGCAAATAAAACTCAAAATAAAAAATCTCAGAAACAATCAGAGCAATGTAAACTTCACACGTTTTTTCCGAAAAGAAATGCAAGCTGAATTTAATTGATGCGTGGATGTGTCAAGACCGCAAAAGGAGTCATTCTAAGACTGACTTGAAAGCAAAAAATAACAAGAAAAGTTGGCCAATAACATCATCACGTTTCAGGTTCTAGGATAAATGCGCAAAAAGACAAAAGCATCCAAAATAACATGGAACGTTGGACATTGTTATCACATATTGCGGCGGTTGGAAGCATTCATGCAACAGATGCATCATTCTGGCAGTGGCAAGGTTGGTGTCTCCAGCACCTGCTGAAGTTTTGATTTTTGCTCCTTATGACATCAGTAATTGCTGGAGCAACATTTATGCTAGGTCCATCCTTGCCAGAATGCTTACACAGAATGCTTACAAACGACACCGTGATCCATTTTTTATTGTGCAACGTTCCATGGTAAATCGATTGTGAGCTTTTCAGCTGATTACGGAACATAACAAAAGCTCACACCTACTTAACCTAAACTAACCTTATCATTTTTTTTTTATGAAATCATAAATCGTGTTTTTGTCCGTCCACTTTTTATCATTAATCCTTTGACTGTATAGTTAAGGCATATACAATTACTTGACAACTTCCACTCGGGCCAATGGTGGGATTAACTTTCCACTTCTAAAATCACAGTTAATTTGCTTAAGCTTCTGTTTGTTGGTTTGGTTGATTTTTAATGTTGGCCTATTTCTGCAACACGAGGGCTAAACACCAATGCCGGGGGGGATGAGCCTTCAACACCTGTTTGGGAATTTTTCATACGAGGGGGGACTTCCACCCCCTCTCGAGGAGTCTTTAACGTGCTGCAATCAACACCAGACCTCGGTTTAAACTCACACACCTGAAAGAGCCGCCAATAACAGAATTTCTCCCATCCGTAAAAATTCCCACCGACCTCTACCTGGGAGCGAAACCAGCATCTTAGGATCGAAAGGCAAGCACGTAACCCACTCGACCGCCAACGTCGGCCCTTAAGCTTCTCCTTATATTCCCTTGCGGAGCAGAATTTTTTCTCACACTTAATACTTGTAATCTAGCGCTCAATACGGCTAAAAATCATTAAACGTACACCGTACTGATTTTTTTGTTTTTACTCACAATGAGATGATATTCGTTTTGAGGTTTGTTCGAGTCTTCGTCATCGGACTGTGATCCCTCGTCATTTTCGTCCAACAGAAGATTATCTTTCGAAGGCATAGAACCCTCGCTCAGTCTAGGGCAAGAATCAAGGAAGAAAGCAGGATCACGATCACGTAGAAATTCCACGATATGGGGCAGGAAAGTTGAGGATAGCAAAGGGAAGGCATCCAAAAGGCATTCGTTCAAAAACACCTGCTTTTTTAAAATATCCAACACATGCAGGATATCTCTTGCTACCACGAATAAGTGTATTTTACAGTGCACAGTTAGGAAGGAAACTGGAACTACGAGGTGGCAAAGCATTCGAGCGAAAAATAAAACTTCAAATGGAATAAAATAAAAATAAAAACTTGCTGCTCAGCATTGGATAAGCACCTTGCGTAAGGATACATCTGTTTGGCGCTACGCTTCTTCTGTCTGGAAAACAAGCGTGCCAGTTGAGCAAACTTTCGTCTCGACACTGAAAATGTTAATGAGAAAACCTTTAGGTCACAACATAAACTTCGGTAAATAAGTATATATAAATATATATATATATATATATATATATATGGTACAAATATTATGACAAAAGAATTAATGCCCACATTGATTTTATTTTGAGGCGGGTTTTTAAAGTAAGGGCCGTTTTAAAATTACCGCCGATCGAAACTGGAATTATGCATGCGCAGTGCCATTATGTGATCACAGGTTTTCAGTAGTCAGTATCGTGCTTTTTATGGCGGGCGTGTGTGAGTGGCAACGAAAGCGGCAAAAATGATCTATCCAACCCGTTTGTGTCACAATCTGATTTCTGTTAGCTAAAAACTATAATTCTGCTGAAAGTCACAGGAACTTTGTGAGATGTATTGTCCAAACGCTGACAGTAAGTTAAGGAAAGTGGGGTTTGCTGTGAGAAGGGCGGTCGAATGCCTGTGGCAACGAACGCAGCAGATGGGTCATGACCGCCGCTACGGGTCGCACTTCCTACATACATTCGGACATTCACTCTCTGTAATTTGAGACATTGTGAATTAATAGATGCACACAAGCAGAAACGTCAATGGCGGCATAATTTTTTGACATGGGATAAGCAAATCGGTGACACTGTACAAAAAAGTGTGGGTATCAATGATGTTCACGTGGAATGATTGTAAAACGGCCCTTACTTTAAAAACACGTGTCATGTGCAATTTTACATTGTTCAGCAAGATTGCATAAATCTCGTATCGACCAAATCCCAAATGAAGATTTACTCACATTTGCCCATGTTCTTTAACTTTTCCCTGAAGGCCGCATCCGATTCTTCCGCAGGGAGATTCTTGGTGTTGGGAAATGCGCCCACGACTTCCTTAGGTGGTTTCTCAGTGTCGCTGCCCGACTCCTCTGAAAAAGACATTTTGCATTCAGGTGACTCGTAGTCGGCGATCGACAGGTGATTTGCTCCTGAAGCTCTTATTAATCGAAACAACGTCTCACGTACATGCACGATTGTGCGTGCTTACCTTCGTCACTGTCATACGCCGCAGGCCAGCCGCCTTCTTCAGGTTTCCGGGATCTCGCATCTACATGGCAAATGACAAATAGTAAAGGACGAGAGCAATTAAAACGCGCACACCTGGACAATTAGCGCCTGTAAACCGCATCGGTTGCACTTATTCAAATTAACTAAATGTGAAATTATCGACTTTTCTATCCTTTAAATTTGCCTCGACCATTGAATACTTTGGAAACGCCGCCCCATGATCCAAACGCTCAAATTTAACAATTTCTAGATGAGTATTCCGCGCACCGTTCCAAAAAAGCTAAAGAGTTAATGTACCAATCGTTGGTTCACCCTCATGTGGAGTTCTGCTGCCCGATATGGAACCCCTATAGAGTTGGTTGAGTTTTTCGATTTTAAAACGGTGCGGCATTGGGCCGGCGTATATGATAACGATACCGAAATGCTTCATTCTCTACATTGGGACACACTAAAGCAGGGGTGAACAGCTTTTTCTAGTCACGGCCCACAAAATGCATTACAAAATTTGATCAGCGCGCCACCACCTCCCCACACTCAATTTATCCTCCAAAACCAATGCTAGGCCTTAACGTTAATTATAAAATTGGGGCTTCTGCAGGTCGGACAACCCTGCTGCTAGAATGGCAAAATTTTGGCGAAAGGTAATAGTCAAGGGTCCTGTTGAAAAGTTTGCTTTACCTTGGAATTCTAAATTGGTAGACGTAATCTTAAAATGCAAACATCGAGGTGGTCAAACTTCTCGTTTAAATCATCTGATGGAACGGTAAACTACAAGTAAATCGGATGCAACTTCAATGTATCAATGCTATTGTGTATCTATGAAGGGGATATCCCGACCTTCCGTTAATTTTGGGTATACAGTCTTTTAAACCCTTTCACATCGTATTCCCATGCAATTTAATTATGGTAAAACTGCCGTATTTTTTTGCAGAAGCCCTTTACCCTAAGTCTATACCAACGCGCGGATCTCTCCAAATAGTTTACTCGCCTCGCTCCAGCGTAGTCAAGAAATCCCTGTTGGACCTCAGCTCCGTCATGAATTCCTTGTTTTGCAAGAAGAGCGCGATGCGTTCGTCCTCCAGATATTGAGCTAATTCGGGGTCCTCTGGGTGGCCCATTTTCCGCTGCCGCCTGTTTTCCTCTATTTTCTTTTGAATCACTTCAGAGCACAAAACAGTTGACAGCCTCGGATGCAGCTACCGGAAAAATCAAAAACAGTCTTTTAGAAAAAGCAAACGTATAATTTGTCGCAGGGACGAAATCGAGCACTCTCCAACACCGCCTTCGCAAACCCGGACTCTTGGCAAGAGGCGAGAATATTAATAAACCAGAACCAAATAATAACAGGGTGATTAATCACTTGCATTTTTAAATCAAATTTCATTTCATCACGGCGACTCGAGAGTTTATATATTTAGGTCAAAGGAACCTTATTTGTCTATATGGCACGGGTTTTAAGTCCTGCATAACCAGCAAGCTTGGCAGGTTTTCCATAAACTACATTACAGATCAAAAATTGAGGTTGAAAGCGACGGACAATACCAGAGTCAAAGCTAAATCCAAGTTTAATACGATCTTAAATTCTTAATCGTGCAAATCTTCCCACTTTTTACATATATTCAGTTTCCATTTGATATTTTCAAATCGCTGTAGAAGCATGTCTGAGCAATCCTTGTCATGGAAGTGTCAAAGAAAATATTCTTCCAAAAAATTTCACTTTTATTACAGGATTAAATGAAAGTACAGAATATTTGTAAAAGTTCAGTATTTCTGCACCTTCACTAAAGAAAAATTTCACTTTTTATGGGGTTAAATGAATCGCAAAACTGCAAAAATATATTTTTTTATAAAGTACTGTATTTCTGCAGAAAAATCTCAATTTTTTTAAGAAATATTGCATCTATTGCGCCTTTAATAATCTTACTTTTAATGCAGACAAAATTGCACTTTCTATGGAGTTAAATGAAACGCATAAGTACCTACATATTTTTTTTTTTTTTTTTTTTTTTGAAAAAGTGCAGTAGTTTTGAACAAAAATTGCACTTTTGCAAAACAAAAAGCAGAAAATATTCAGCCATGAATAAATGAAAAGCATAACTGCAGAAATATATTTTTGAAAACGTGCCATATTTCTGCATAAAAATTACTGCAAAAATGTATTTTACTGTAGAAATATTGCATAATTATTGCAAAAAATGTACTTTTACTGTAGAAATATTGCACAATTACTGCAAAAAATGTACTTTTACTGTAGAAATAATGCACAATTACTGCATAAAATGTACGTTTACTGTAGAAATATTGCACAATTACTGCCAAAAAATATACGTTTACTGTAGAAATATTCCACAATTACTGCCAAAAATGTACTTTTACTGTAGAAATATTGCACAATTACTGCAAAAAATGCACTTTTACTGTAGAAATATTCCACAATTATTTTTAAAAAATGTACTTTTACTGTAGAAATATTGCATTATTGCAATCAATTTTTATGATAAAACTACCAATTACTAAACATGGCAATACGCTACAAAACAAGCCGAAATATTTTTTGGTCATTCAAAGTAAAGTGTAGACAACTGCAACCAAGTACAAGTGTTGTTTGAAATTGCTTCCAAGCCCAACCCACCTCATCATCGTGGTCTTGGTCCTGATCCTGTGGCACCGAGGCCGCCTGCTGCGTGGCCCTAGTCTCTCCTAGGTCCATCCCGGCACTCTTCAGGCGACAGCACAAGGACATTACCCGTCGATATAAACCGCGCTTAGTAACTGCATCCATGGATTTCGGTTTGTGAGAGCAGAAATGTGAAACAATAGCAATGCACTGAGGTATCTACGTCCTCTGTATATTTGGGCCACGTCGAAACCGGCACAGGAGCCCAGGGGGCATTGTGAAAGGTAGAAAGAGTGTGAGGGGGTAATAATAGGTGTGTGAGGACAGTAAAAAATTTGGGGGGAGCAAGAGAAGGCATTACCTTCACGGTTTTAAGCAGCTATGCTAATCCTCTATACAAATCCCCACGAAATCCAAGAAATTATGCAAATTTCAAGCCGAATAGGCAAAATATAAAAAAGGATTCATAAGAAGCAGTCTAGGGGCCATTCAAAAATTATGTCACACCTAGGGGGGTGGGTTGTTTGTTTGTTTTTTGTGACAGTTGTGTTTAAGGGATGGGGGAATTGTGACTAATGGGTGGGAGGGGTGTTTAAAAAGAGACAAAAAAGTGTGACATAATTTATGGATCACCCCCTATCAATTTGATAGACTGCTTCTCTTCGGCTTCATCAGCATATCTCTTTCATTCAGTGATTAAGAAATCCAATTGTTAGCAGATTTGCCTTCTTGGCCCCAATTTGCTCTTCAAACTGCTTCCGTTTTTAGTTTTCTTTTCCTATTTTGCTGTTTTTGGTCATCATCCTAAGGGAACATTCAAAAAGGACGTCGGAGGGAGGGGGGATAATAGGACAAAGGGCCCATTTGATATAATTTTAACACTTCTACGTCATTGTAGCATGCATACAGACGACAGACATACTACTGTAGGCAGGGGTGGGCTGGCTATATAATAATGGGGCAGTGGAACAAGTGTTAGTAGGGGGCCAACCAAGGGAGGATGCTAGTGCTGCCTGTTCATTCCTCTAAGGCCCGGTTAGGGGTCATTCAAAAAGGACGTCCACAAGAGGGGGTAGGAGGAAAACCAATATTGACGTTCACTCATGATGCCATTTTTTAGTTTTTGGTTTTCTGTGTAATTGAGTTGTAAAGGCAAGTTAAAGTGGAAAGGGATACCAGAAAAAATGTGTCCCCATACCAAATGTGCTTGAATTTTTAAAACCTCGATAAAGTTGGGAATTTTGTCTAAGTTTAAGTTGAACACTAGTCTGCAGACAGATAGATACTTGGTGCTACATACTATGATCAATTATGGGTGGTTCTATCATTCTGGGACAGACTGCATGCTTGTGAACATCCCCATTGAAAACAATGTCCTGCTGGATCGGACAAGTATTTAAATGTTTTAAATGGACAAATTACCACAATATTTTACAAAATAGCTTGTAATTTGAATAAAGAATTTTTTTCCGATCAGCAGCAGCAACCTCCCAACACAGACAGGGAATTCCAGCATAAACTGGTGCTTTAACACAAATTTTACGCATAATTCCCCATTGTTTCGTGGTAATAAAATTCAAAACCATTTTTCAATTTTCTCGAATTTCAAGGCTGCTGGACTGGACACCCTGCACGATTTAGCAGAATGAATTAACGATAGCATTCTGACGATCTCCTAGTGGAGGGTGGCACGCACGGGTGATTTTCGGACCCTTCTTGCGACAGCTAAAGACCGACTACTGATGGATCACTGCAATGTTATGATGTTACCGTCTTACGGCGTTAGGAATTGCCCCCAGACTTGTTATACGATGTAGTTACGTTACCACACTCTGATTAATTGTAGATGCACTAATATGAGCTTCATCATAAAATGCTACGCTGACATTTTTGTAATCACGTTTACAATATTTCTTCAGAATTTTTTTGGAGAAAATTTCATCTCTATCAACCTCACCATATTTTAGGAGGTACCCGTTTGCAGCACATCAGTTGAAAAATGGAGTTTTGGAACACAACGGCAGCGTAACTGCCTTAAGACACAAGCAGTATTCTTACCTTGGCAGTCCTGAGCAGACGCCCGTTGGGCAAGGCGATCCTCAGAAAGTCGCAGGGAAGATTTCCAATGATTGCCGGCGACCAATTGCGTAGGACCCTGAGCGGAATTGTGGATGCCGGATCTGGATCGTTCTTGGCTGCTTCCGGTTCGGCATCTGAAACATCAGTGCTGGAACGGTTGTGGTCGACGGCCAACGGCACCGCGCAGGTCCTCGAGCTCGTGGGAGGCGGCCGCTGCGGCGAAGGGGCTGAGGAGCCTACGCTGCTGCCGATCAGAGAAGAGGTTGCCGTGACCGTCGCGGTCTTGATCTCCGCCACGACGGTGGCAGTAGCCGGCGTCGCCGCTCCTGGAGAGTTTGGCACTGCCTGCTGGTAGGTGGGCGGCGGCGTGGTGGGCGAGTAGCCGGGTGGCGCCTCGGCGTTTTCTGTGGCGTCCATCTCGGTCCTCAGCCGCTCGTTCTCGTTGTCCGTGCTCATGGCCAACAGCTGGTCGATGGTGGCGTCCACGGCGCCCTGGTTGGCTCGCAACACCACCTCGATCACGTCTTCGTCCATCTCGGGAAACATGGTCTTGAAGTCACGCATGGCTTGGTGAAATTCCAATTGTGTGGTCTGTGATGGTGGCGCTTGCTGCTGCGGCTGCCGCTGTTGATGGCCAACGGTGGCCATGGTGTAAGAGGCCGGTAGCCAGTCACGAATCAAAGTGACTCGCCATCTCCCTCGTTTAACAAAAAAAATATATATATAAAAAGAATCTTCTTTGGTAATACTTGGAGATCTGCTAGGGCTGATGAGACAGTTCCTGTAGCAAGGGTGCTTAAGCTTGGTTGTGTGCCATTGAATCAGCGCAGCACAATTCTTGTTGTACACGATAATGACACTGCCGAGTTTGACAACTTAGACAGTCCTGCTGCAGATTTCATGAAGGGAGGTGGCTCTTATATGACTAGTACGAGGGTGTAAATGCAATGACAAAAGATTTCCGCAAGTTTCGGTGGTGGCTTGCGTCGGCATCGGTGGCTAATGCCTGGGTTGGATGGCAGCTCTCATTTCTTGAAATTCTTTTAAGTGATCACCATATTGCCGCAACGATCTGAAATTGAAAAATGTTTGAAACATGTTAAATTTCGAAGTTACCATAATTTCCATAACACGCACAGGTGACAATAGATTCTGTCAAGTGTCCACTCTAAAGAATAGCATAAAACTAGATATTCAGATGCTAGCATCCATTCAAGGAAAGTTTAGAAAACGTTCCAAGAAATAGTTTGGTCAGTACGAAAATGGCATCCTCAGGGAGAAAGTGGGTCAATGCAAGTTAAATTGTAGGACAGAATTTCATTAAGAATATTTTGACAACACGTGTGGGTGTATTCCATGGTTCCTGTAAATTTACACGGTGAAATGTGCAATATTAAACACCTTAATATACAAATAGCCCCTTTGGTCGGTCCCGGACAGTCCCCTTAGAAATAGCATTAGGGCACACAGATACAATGAACACCTTTATGCATTGAACATTAATAAACACCCTTTTTGGTCCTCTACATTCTTGCGCACCAGCATACATTAAACACGACTCTTTGGCATTTCAGCCCCAGAGGCCTGCTTGGGAGAAGGAATATTGTGCTTAGTTGTTTTGTTTAGTTATGAGAAAACATTTGGTCAATTGGGCAAAGTGATGTTTGGCCAAAAGATGGACAAAGATACAAATTTGAATGCATGCTTTCAATCGATACGCCTTTGTATGCCCATTTAGCAAAATATCTACTGCCCATATAAATAAACGACTACAGGGAAGACTAGCTAGCTACAGTAAAGGTGTGATAACCACATTATTCAAATTCAGAGTTCAGTGTTAAGGGTCACATTATTAGCAAGATGCCGGGGGTCGAGAACGCATTGACACAATTATGCAGAAACAGGTCATTCAGGAATTTTTCAATACGACGCAACTGAAACGAGTTGACAAAATACAAAGAGGGACATGACTTCGATAATGGGAGTTGCATGGCAGGCTAGTCAGTGGATGGACGTCTTTTTTTTTCACAGTATGGCCAAGCATTCTTATTGAGTTTCATTTTTCAAAAGATATATTTTATGCTTGGCGCCATTTTTACAAAAGTTATAATTGTTAACATGTGCTTTATAACTGAACCTGGAGCTAGGTCATGATTGGTATTGTATTTATTGATTGATAGTTGTATAGTGTTGAGATTTAAAAATATATACACTGCGGTTTTGTTTGGATTAAGTGCAGTGGCAAAGGTTGTGGGGCACTTTGATTCATCAAATAAATCATTTGTCAATTTCTTTTAATTGTTTTAAACTTTGTTCCTTTTCAGTATTCCCACACCAAGAGAAACGCTGATAAGATTCATAACATATAGAAAGTGTTCAAAAACCAAATGGTAACCTAAAGGCTAAAGCTCGGCACCAGTGCAAAACTGAAGCAGGCCACTCTCGAGATTTATGCAGCCTACATACAATTGGGGACAGTAATTTATCAAAATCCTCGTGAATATGAATGAAACTCTTCGAGGCTCCTTCACTTTCAGAAACCTGATGCTGCTGTCCCAAACTGTTTGTGTTTTTCGATCAGTTCTGGATAACAGATTATGTAATACATACTTGCAAAGTACACATAAAATCCAATTATAATTATTTTGTAACTGGGAGGGGTACAATCAAGGATAGAGTACTAACTCCAGTAATCGCTAGTCCTCGTGATGTGTTATGCGCTTGCTAGAACTTAATTAACACCTTGATTGACATTAATATGGCAATGCTACAGATGCTATAAATTTATTTGGTCGGTCACGTAACGTACAACGGCTTCATTCACGGGGAGATTCATAATAGCTACATTTACAAGTCAGCATCATGCGATGATACGAATAACGTATAGAATACCCGGTGTTATGTTTTAGTAAAGATGGATCAATTAACTGTAGGAAAGAACTAAACTGAGTTAAACTTAATCTTCAGCAAAACAGAAACGAACATCTAGTTTATTCAAATAACTTCAGAAGAGTGAAAACAGAAAGGGTAACATTGGCTCAAAAAATGATATTCCTAAAAGAAACTAAGCACATGACATGCATGTGGTGCTCATGTACACCTTGCATGTGCACAATTATTCATTTTTTAATGAATGCACTCTCAACACCCACAGCACTTCATTGTTGTTGTTGTTGTTGGTTGGAGTTTTAGGGCTCATGTTCAAGTATCGATATTAACAGAATATCAAAAGCAAAATGCCGAGTACTAATCAACTAGTATCACAACAACCCTACCAGTGATGGGTAACGAGTACACAGAATACTGAATACAAAATGTACTCTAAACATAAGAATACAATGAACTAAGAATGGGTGATTACAAATGTCTTTGAGTATTAATGTAGTCTAAAATTAAAGAGTAGGACCAATGTAATGCATTTCAGTAAAGACAATGAGTAATTTGAAATGGTCTTCCTAACAGCTAATATGAATGTACAAATTAATGTATCCTAATTAAATATTTGCATTTCTACATATGATTCTTTTGTTAGCCAATGTACAGTTCTTTTTTTCTCTTTAAGCATATTTCATTATTTATGTTTATACACCCATACCTCGATATACGGGCGCTCTTTATATGGCTTTTCGTTATAACGGCCTTTTTTAATTATAGCACGTTTTCGATATACGGCACACAATGTTTCGTTATACGGCCGTTTTGCGTGCGCCGCTGGAACTGTGAAACGCATGGTTCAATGCATATGTACACATTTTTTAAAATCTTTTTTTGATTAACTGGGGGATGACTAAAGAGTTAATTAAATAAATTAAACAATAGATTAAGAATGAATGAAATTAGAAAGAACTACAGAAAAAAACTCTTTATATTAAATGTTATCGATGATATCCAGTGATTGTGGGTGCTGCATTTCCACAGTGCCTATGGACGAGCTGCCACTGGTTGTTTTTCATTATATGTATACATACATATGTGCATATAATTTTTTTAAAATTAATTAACGTTTATTATTAGTACATTGTTTTGTACTTTTATTTTCATGTAAGCACTTTCACAGAAAATAAAAAAATAAAATGCTTTATGATCTAAAAAATATATTATTTTGTAAAAAAAATTGAAACGGATCTAATTGAATTGCACGGGTTCCTATGGTAATAATTGATTCTTTATATGGCCTACTTTTCCGGAACGTATCTAGGCCGTAAAACAAGGTATGGGTGTATTATGATTATAAATGGGTTTTTTTTACTTTAAATTTTAGTTGTTTCTGCTTGTAATAAAACCTACGGCGTTTAAAATAAATTGAGATCCCTAAACAATCTTTTGCAATCCAACATACTCGCCCATGAGTACCATTTACCCAAGTCTGATTACAGTGGCGCCGTAACCGGTATGGCAGCTGCCATACCAACTTTTTTACAAATTATTAGTCCAAAATATTTTTTGTTTGATTTTATGTTCGATTTTATGTTATGCAATTTTTTTAAATGATTGAAATCTGTAATGCATGTAAAGCAAAAACTTCAAAACGAAATTAGTTTTGTTTATCATTAGTGTGGTGTTAAGGAGACTGAAAACATACCTGGGAAGTACGATGACACAAAAGAGACTAACTCATACCGCTATTCTACATGTACACTCCGAACTAACCTTTACGCTTGACTTAGATGTTATCTTAAAAGAATTCACATCGAAAACTTCTGAGAGGAAGTCGACTATTGGTCAACTGTAATCAGACTGTAATTGTAATTAAATTGTATATTTGAGTGTTTCAATTATATTTTAAACAAGATGTCATATTTGTAAGTCAAAGTCATAATAATTCCTATAACATTCTTTTTTATTATTATTATTATTTTTTTTTAGCCAACTGATTTTTGCCATACCTACCAAATGCAAGTTCCGGCGCCACTGTCTGATTTAAATAAGTACTACTCATAGTATGGAGTAAGAAATCACCTGTACTAATAATCAGTACTTCTGCTCATGAGTACAATTAGCCCAAGTTTGCCTCAAGCACCCAAATGAGACTGTACTCACATGTTTACATTCCATCATACTTCCGACGCTGCGAATGATCAAATTGAAGAAGGGGCAATGAGTTGAGGCAATGTTTTTATTGAATCGATACATAGAAACGAAAGCCGTATTTCTCCACTTGTCAAAACCGAGAAAAAAGAAATGGTGCAACCATCGACCAACGATGAAACAATAACATAAACATTTAAAACACGAACGTCAACATGCTAACCCTAACATGAAGAGGCGTTCGATTTTAGGCTTATGTACAAGATAAAGAAAATAGCGCACAACACGGTCATGTTCAGTTTATTCTTAATTAAGTGACAACTCCCCAAAACTCCTCGACAAAATGTTTAGTTATCGGATAAACTCTCCACTTACTTGAGCGGCGAGATGAATTTGTTTTCGGCAAGCAACCGTGCCGGAATTTCTTTTTCGAGAACCATTTTTTCCGACTTTTCTCGTGTTTCAACCTATGGTTGCTTCGTGCTCTTGTTAGATGGCGCCACCGTTAACTTCTTCCATAGCCCCCTATATTATACAGGCCCCTGCATTATGGTTTCTCTAATGGGAAAAAGTCGACGCTAGGTGGCGACT
>JAQGBW010002623.1:0-19055 GCA_034698625.1 Julus scanicus
GCGTTACTAGGCCTATGTGAGTTTCGAAATTATGACGCGAATGGTAACCGTTATTTTTGGTGCTAAATCTCTCTATTACCTGATTTTTTTAATTTTTATAATGAAATGGGCTGAAAATACGGTCTTGTATGGCATCACATTCTGGTTGATGGTAAACCTAAAGGTGCGTATCCACCAACTGAAACATTGCACACATAAAACAAACATACACATATAAACATTGATGTGTCCAGAAGTGTTTGTAAACAATGCGTGGAAAAACAGCCGCTTTTTGACACATTTTAATGTTTCTTGATGTGTCGTAGCGATTGCTCGAGAGGCAGTCTGGATCAAAAAAAAAAATGTGTCGTGTTAAGGCGCTTTTACCAACGACTGTTTTTGATGCCGTAGAGCATTGCACCATTTGGTTTTAATTTTAATATTTGTCCAAGCTCCGCCTTGTTTCTCGAAATGTGTCATAGGTACATGCACTCGTGTTTTTTTTGGGTGTTTTACACAATTTTTCACACATGTTTGGAAAAACATGCTAAACATGTTTCTTTTGGTGGATACTAACCTTTATATGGCATCACATTGTGGTTGATTGTAAACCTAAAGGTCGGTATGCACCAGAGAAAACACACACAAACACATAAAACATACACAAGAAACACAAAACAAAAACTTCCAGCATGTTTTTCGGAACATGTATTTTTTTCCTTTGATCCGGACCACTTCTTCAGCGATCGCCACCAAACATGGAAACGTGTCAGAAAATGGCCGTTTTTCGACACATGTTTCACAAACACTTCTGGACACACCTGGTACACTTCGTGTACTGTATGTAGCAGCGTCATTGCGTGTTCTAATTTGGAACATCATCAAAAGCTGGAAGAGTCTAACTTTAATTCAATGGCGAACTGGTTTGTATCTCTCAATATGTCCAATTTGTGACTTGGCCATATATGATATTTTTCATATATGTATAGAATGAAAGGGGCATTTCATGCTTGATGTCTATAGTATTCTAAAAACAACCAATATGGATGGCCCCTCAACAAAGCGTCAGAGAAACCAATTCTGTCTGAAGTGACCTTTTTTTAATATTACTTTTAACTGAAAGACGAATTTCATTATGAGTGTTTGATAACTTCGATAATTGTTGTTCAAGTTTTTTATCAATAAAAAAAAAAGGTTTTTGTAAGTTTTGCAAGAGGATGTGATTGGGAACAAAACAAAGGTTGCAATATGTACTAATAAGGGTGGGTTTGGCCAGGGTTCCGCCTTTTAACTCGTCAACTGAGCGTTATAAAATTTATTATTGTTCAACATCGAACGTCTGTGTATTTAATGAGTAATTTGGTAAAGGGTTTGCATCTTGGATCCTATTGGACAGGACATAGGTACAGTACACACATTTGGCCGGAAAACAATGCTAAAAAAATCTTTACAAAAAAAACCCAAAAGCAAGCCAATGGAACGGAAGGCACTTTAGCACGGCTAGTTGAGTCTTAAAATTAATTAGGACGATTTTCGGTTTATTAGCGAGACTTTATAAGCGGGCATTGAAGCGCACTTGATGTTGCCAAAATTTGGCAATGCTCACTGTGGTGTGCCATAAATCAGAAAATGCTGTAAAAAAGTCGAAATCTTCATTTTTTATCGTTTTTTTTACTTCATCGAGTTATGTTTATTTATATTAGTCCACTTTATTTTTGCACCCAGTTTTGAACGTTTCTCCCAAAATATGCTCGATGAAAGCTTAGACGTGGTTTTTTTTAGAAATCTTTATACCAGTGGCGAAAGTTTAATTGGCAATTAAGATAATCCATCGCAATTAACGTAAAAACAGCAATGTGCTACTGAAGTGCATGATGACGGAAAACATGGCGTTGTGTTCGATGTTTTTACATGAATTATTTAAACATCAAAACGCTGTTGTCACTGAAAACCGACATCTTAACTTTTTCTTGTTGCGAATCTGGCAGCACTGTTTTAAAAAACGAATTGAAGCATTGTTCCATATATATATATATATCACTCACGGTGTGTATATATATATATATATATTATATTTAGCCTTTATATACACCATGAGTCATAAAAAAGTAGAACCTAATAAAAAAATCACAACTTCGTGAAAAATGCTTCGATTTACATGAAATTTGGCACTTAATAGAAAAAAAGTGTAGGAACAAAAATGATTTATAAAATAGGCTCAAAATGTTCTCAGGTGGCCTTTACACAAGCCCGGAATCTAACGCGCCTTAATTTGATTGACGAATCGATTATACGCTGGTCGAGTTCAATCCAAGTTTTCTTAAGTCTTAGTTTCAAGTCTTCGATATTATTAATCTTCGATTTGTAAACCTTTTTCCTGGAGAACTCCCCAAATTTTGTAGTCCACTGGATTCAATCCGGACTGTTTGGTGGCCAGTGGTTGGCTTCGATGGTCCAGTTGCAGCAGTTTAACTGTTGTCTTGTTGAAAAATGAAAAAATTCTAGATTTGTCGCATGTCCTGAGCAAGATTTTTGTTCCTACACTATTGTTCTATGTTAGTGCCAAATGTCACTTGAATCCAAGCATAATTAACGAAGTTGCGATTTTTATTTATTGGGTTCTACTTTTTTATGACTCACAGTGTAGACTCGCCAGCTGGCTATGCTGTATTTGTGTTAACTAACAACCTTGGTTATGACTGGTTAAGAGTAATTTTTTAGCCAGTAACATTAATCCGAGAATGTATATGATGCAGGTCGTCCCAGGTTGCGTGTCTGGCACCATTGTGGTGCAAACTGTTCTACTCTATATATATATATATATATATACACACACGAAATACTTCAATCAATTTTTCTGAATGGTTTTCCATTTCTGACATTTGTTAGATTAACCAAGGAATCCTTTCAGGTTTTGCGCGATGTGGCTTTTTTTTATACATTCATTTCCATCCTAGGTTTCAAGCAGTTCGTTGTTTTATTTCCTATTGTTCTACCTCATAAATTATAAATTGTTTATTAACATTAACGACCGACGGTGAAACTTCTAAAGGTGTATCGAGGAGGAAGAGGGTTGTGGAGTTTTGCATGTTGTCTGCATCCGAACAGGATAAGGTCCAATTCCCATTGATGTATGGTTCAACGAATTTCACCAAAGTGATTCCACTTAAAACAATCCCAAACCGAATGAGTAGAGAAAAAATAAACAAGGTATGACAGACCGAGTCCATTTTTTCTGCTAATAACCTGACTTTGATAAAAAAAATGTTCCTATTGTTCGCCACCAATTGTCCGTACTCGTATAACGTGAATAATTGACAACATGGGGTCATGGAAGCCATCTTGGATTTCTAGGCGCATAAAAGTCATTGCAGTTTGAGAAGTAAAACTTGTGTACAGGCTAATTAAATTAGTTATGAGGCATGATTAAGAAAACAATACAAACATTATGACTGCAAACATAACATTTTACTTATTTGGAAAACTAACCAAGATGACGCCATCTTGGCTCTTTTTGGAATAATTTGATAAACGACCTTAAATTCAATGTATAGATACGTAAATAACATACTAAAATTCGAGTATCTGTTAAAATAGTTCGTGACATGCACACAAAATCGAGGATTAAAGGACCGTTAACGTTATTAGCATGTTTTGCATATGGTGGGCAAAATGGCGGCAAACCGGTCATCAAGGTGCTAGAAATAGAATGGGAACAATAGCACAGCTCAGTCATCTATTGTCTAGGTCGTGAATGACACATTCACACATGCGCATGATTAAGCAGTAATTAATTTATCAGAGAAATTTCCTGGGCGTTTCAAAACCTCATTCAAAACCCATCAATCTTGATGGCATGAGTCATTCGAAAATAGAATCCATTAGTTTTGTACTGTAAATGCCAAACACCCAATGACGTTGACGTGTACGAATACTTTGGCATTGTTTCAATGTCGATCTGAAAGTTTTCGACCTGTTGACCGTTGGCAGGTCGGGACACGATTTTTTAGAAGGAAAATATCGGAAACATTTGTCAAAAAAAAGCCCAGGTTTCACATTGGGGACAACATAGCAGACATATGGGCTCGAAATATTATGAAGTTTTTTTTAAAAACTTGCCATTTGTATTTTGTAATCGTAATGTTAACTTAACAACTTTATCGAAAATTAGAATGTTACTTTGTGTGTCTTTGTAATACACTGCTAAGCGTTCTAAAGTCTATTTTTCCATACCCAAATAACGCACATTGGGCCCACTTTGGTAACTTCAAATTCCTACGGTACACTAAATTGGGGGCCAAAATTGTCACGGAACATCATGTGTTTTTTGAAGGAGAGATTTTGTAGTTTTCTCAATGAAATACAGAAAAAATGATGTTCGGAATAAAATAATATGCTATACACTGTGAGTCATAAAAAAGTAGAACCCAATAAAAAAACACAACTTCGTGAAAAATGCTTCGATTTAAATTAAATTTGGCACTTACATAGTACAATAGTGTAGAAACAAAAATAATTATAAAATGTGCTCTAAATGCTCTCAGGTGGCCTTTACGCAAGCTCGGAGTCTGAAGTACCCTTCTTTGATTGATGAATCGATTATACTACGCTGGTCGTGCTCATTCCAAGTTTTCTTAATTCGTAGTTTCAAGTCTTCCATATTAGTAATCTTCAATTTGTGAAACTTTTCATGGAGAACTCCCCAAATTTTGTAGTCAATTGGGTTCAAGTCCGGACTGTTTGGTGGCCAGTGGTGGGTTCGATGAACCGTGGCGTTTCTTGTTGTTGCAGTTCAACTGTTTCTGGAGCACGGTAAGCGAGGTCTTGTTTAAAAATTAAAAAAAAAAAAAAAAAAAAAAAAAAAAAAAAAATCCGAGATTTGTCGCATGTCCGGAACAAGTTTTTTGGCCATATACTGTTGTTCTATGGAAGTGCCAAATTTCATTTAAATCGAAGCATTTTTCACGAAGTTGTGATTTTTTATATTGGGTTCTACTTTTTTATGACTCACAGTGTATATATGATGGATGGCTATTTCTAATGTTTTCTGTTTGCAATTAGCATATTGACGGTAAATCTTCATTGCGGCACACCTAGAGACCCTTCAAGGCACACAGGTTGAAAAACAATGTCCTAACCGATATAACATCAATATGCCAACGTTGACCCAACTAACGCCTTTTGGTTACTTGGGTGGGAAGGTTTTCTATAAGCCTCCAGTTTTCAGAATGTCATAACTTGCCAAATATTATAATTGCTGACATTTGTAGTGCCACATGATTGAAATTCCTTTATTTTTTGGCGTTATAATTAGGCTTTTTTTTGTGTGTGTCCACATTCATAATATTAACGTGGGATGTTCCTGTCTGTATATTGCGCCAACGGACGTCTGACTCACCTCAGTACCAAATATTCACCACTTTGAAAAACTACTAGTTTTTGTGTCCATTCGTGCGGTGGACTCTCGTGGAAAATGTAATGGAGTTTTGTTTTTTTACTACCTTTTAGTGTAATAAGCGAGAAGAATATCTTGCTGATTAAGCCTGGGCACTCATTAGTGGTGTGTGGACCTCACAGAGAAATCTGCATGGTGTCATGAGCCACCCATTTGGGATTCCCACGGTGGTACGTGTGAATGTGTTATTACATGGATGGTTGTTCTGGTTCTCGGAAAAAAAATAATCATGTTTATATGCAAAAAAAATCATAAGGAATGAATAAACAAAATGCTGTAGTCTACAAAACTTTGATACGCTTTTCAAGGTATGTTCAAGTCAATAAAATTGATGGGTAAACGCTCTACATGGCCAATAGTTTTAAAGTGATTTTTTTTTTCTCCTGATTTTTAAAGTCTAGCGGACGCCAGGGAACATTAAGTTTGTAAAATATTATAATTTTACGGTTTATCTTATTTTTTTGTTTCTTGTTTATAAAGAATGAAATTCGAATTTTCCCACATTCGATTTTTCGATTATTTTTCAATTTATTTGTCTGAAAACAAACAGATAAATTGTTAAAATGTTACATAAAATCACTTTGAACAGAATCGAATAATTTGATTTTAACAGTTTAACAAAATTTTAATAAATTTTCAATTTGATATTTAATTTCCATCTCTGCCGGTGTTGTCCATTAATCCATCCATGCATGGATTTCTAGTGCATTATGGTATGTATATGTATGGGCAGGTTGGGGCACAAGGCCGCATGTCATCATGTTTTGGGAGGATAGGGTCCAGAATTTTGGGGTGGACTAATTTGGCCATTTATGGGCCATTAATGGCCCAGGTGAAATAGAAAATTCATTTTTTACCTAAGAAAAATCGCCCTTTTAATACAGAAAATTTGCGTTTTTGTCTTAGAAAATTTGCGTTTATACCTTAGAAAAATTGCGTTTTTACCTTAGAAAAATGGTACTTTAAATGCTACAAAAATTCAGTGTCTAGAGCAGAAAAACCACCAACAATCGTCCAACATTTGTGGCTGATATGGCCCATATATAGAATCTCGAAATCTAAGAATAGTCATTCAAAAGCTTAACATGGTAATTTAATGGATAAATATACGGTTTATACATGACTATGTAACCATTTAGTGGTTACCTATTACACATAATGACCAAATTGGATTACAAGTGCAATGGAATGCAGTGTTTCGTGCAGCCAAAATACAACGCTATTTCAATTATGTTATTTTTTTAAAAAAAAAAAACAATTTTTTGTTTGTTTGCAAAACTTAGGTTATTTCTAATAGTATAACAAGAGTTTAGAATTTCCTGTAACCTCCCATAAGTTTAAATGAAAATTTCATTCTTTATATATTCCGAATTAACATCCGAACACGAAAAGTTCAAGCACGATTACATGGTTTTGTTCTCGGTTTATATCAAGAAATTATCAAACAAAAAAAAACCGGGCAATTGTTGTTATTAAACTTCCGCCGGCATTTCTTCCGGCTTGTTATATGCAATTTTCTTTTCTAAATGAAATAAACTTTTACCTCCCGTGTGTTTTATACATGGCCGAAATCCTCACTTTCATATTTAAAATAGTTTGGGACTTTAAAAAGAAAACACAGTCATTTTTTGTTCATTTGTGTTTAATTCGTGGGAAGCTGAATTTTAATATGGCCACCTGTTTGTATTGGGCAGATGACTAAAAACAACTATTTCTACCCCCCTGTGATGTGAGAATTGTGTAAAGACGATAAAAAATGAAGATATTAGTGCAAAAGAAGTTGTTGTATTACATGCCATCATACTGGCCTTAATGTGATTCGTAATACTGTCTTAAAAACTGGAACCAATGTTAAAATGTTTCTTTACAGTTGAACAATGATATTAACACTGGATGTTGTGTAAAACCAATTGGGTTCAACATCTTTTCAAACACCATGAACTTTTTGTAAGATCCTCCTGTCGGTTCAGTTTAATACTTCATTGTACAAAAAACTATATTTTTCAAATTTGCATTCGAAATTCTTCAATTTTGAAAGTTTTACCCTAACTGTCTTTGCATCACTTGCAATCTCAAGTTTCCCTATGGCAGTTAATTGGCATGATTAACTTTGGACCACATTAGCAGTTGTCATATTGATGTTGGGCTACGCTGACAGCCAACTCAACTCAGTACCCTACAGTCAGCAAATAAATGTCATATGGTAGAGAGGACGTACCCAGTCATTTCAGGTCTGAAGGATGCTCCTAAGTCAGTCGTGACTGAAGCCAGGTCTCCACCAAGAGTATCATTGAGTATACTCACGGTTTGCTAAAACAAATTTGTAAAAAAGTTTGCTTATCAGTTTTGTTTCAGCAAACTTATGACGCGTTTTCTTCTCTAAAATCGAGTCTAGACTCATTTTCACGATCGCTTGGGTAGCGGTCTAGATCAAAGGAAAAAAGTGAGTCGGCCGACGGCTCAGCCGTCAATTGAGACCGGATCTGACAGTTTGCAGACGAACTGAAGTTCAAAAATACCGCGGATTGCAAAAATAACGTTAAAGTTATTAAATATCTATATCGAAATATCTAAATGTAGATCTTTATTAGTGATATGTAGTAGATATGTTTTTAGAAATGTAGATATGTAGATCGTCTGCAATGCGTGAGTCTAAAATTGTGTAAATGGTAGCGAACCTACCTTGGTAGGAGCGCCATCAAAACGACACATTTTTTTGAGTATTTTGGTGAAGACACTTCGGCTTCATTATCATTGTTGTGACTTCATAGTTTTTTGGTTTGTGATTTTTGTTTTTTGTTTTGGATTTCATCCTCATTCCTCATGATGCTCTTGGTGGAGACCTAGCTGTAGACATCATTGTTAAATTGCATTTTTACTAAATCTAGACTTTCGTCAGGAAGGCTATTCCATCGTCTAATCGCATGCAAAAATGAAGGACCAATAGTAAGCATCCGTCTTGGCACGAAGCTCGGTCAAAGGATTTTAGTGATTCTGTCTACTCTTATAGTGGTCCTTGGGTGTCAAAATATGGGAAACAAGATCTGAATTACAAGAAGTTTAAAACGTTTGAATAGCCCCATATAGATAACTTTTCTCGTCTGGACAACAACGTGTCCCAATTTTAGAGAGTGGAGCATTTCTGTCACACTCGTGAAATGTTGGTAATCGCCCTTAACAAATCTGGCTGCCCTACGCTGGACCATCTCTATATTCTGAATGCATTTGTAACACCCTTTGGCTATAGGAGCAAATGCTTTTTTGTACTTCACATTACTATAGACTCTCGAGATTATTCTAATAACAAAATGCATCCTGACTGTTATGGATCAGAGTACCCCTCTGTCTCATAGAATCCACGGCGTCGGGCACCAGGTATTTGCATATACGCGGTTTATTTTTTTGCATCGTAGATAGGACCCTCTATATGCACGCCTCAAGAAGTTCGCATTTACTTTTCATATGAATTTTCCTTTGTTTTCTCGGTCGGTTTTCTTTATTAGATTCGTGTATTCGCTAGACGAGAGAATTGCTGCTTCTGCTTCTCTCTCTCGTTGTTTTTTCCCCCCTTTTTTCGTTTTTCTTAAATGTCTTTCTCTCTGTTTCTAAATGTTTGACTTTGTTGGGGGAATTTCTCTTCTTTTTTTTTTGTTCGTTGATGGCTGCTTTTCAATCAGATGTAAGGTGTTTGGAAGATACACTCTGGCGAGGAAAATCTCAAGAAACGGCTTTTAAGGAGAGCGAAGAAATGCACTCTTCGTTTTTTCCATGTCAACCCCCTCTGACATTTTTCCAGTGGTGGCGCTATATGCATGTCCCACCCTATATGATTATCCCCCACGCACACATACACATACACCTTGAAACGTACGCTACTTGCTTGTCTAGCGTATGTTTTTCAGGTTTTTTTTCTTCTTCTTTTTCAATTTTCTTCGCAGAAAGCAGAGGGGAGGGGACGGGGCTTTATGGGAAGAGGTGTTTCCTGAACAGCTACTTAGTATTCAAATGAGACACCGTTATGGCCCCCCGAGCACACCAGAAACCATAACACTTGTTAAGATAAGTGGATGCACTTACACACATGCGGAAAACGGGCGAACGGATCGTATGGGCACACGGCCTCTGTGTGTACACTGCGAGAACTATAGCAATCCCTAAAATGTAAAAAATGCGAGGGGGAGAGGGAGGGTCACCCCTCCCCCCTTCTCCTCCTACTCCACCTCCTTAAAAAGCTCCACTTCTGGGTGATGCATAATGACATGTTTTGGACAGCGTAGTTAACGCGTTGATTTCCTCTTGTTTTTATTTCATTTGCTCGTCACTTTGCTTGATTTCTCAACGTCACTTCAAATCTGTCATTAGAAAGTAGAAAAGTGGGTTGGTGCTCTAAGGAAATTTGAATTTGAACTTACTGCAGGCGTTAATCACGGTTAACGTCAGGTCATGCAAATAAAACATCAAATGGGAAAACTACATGTGAAAAGTCTTTCAGAGACATGGATTGGGGCTAAACAGTTGCTTAAAATCAGAATAGTAGCTAAATTTAAAGACAAAGCTGAGCAATTGCTATCTGAAGTCATAGACAAAGCTGAGCAATTGCTTTCTGAAGTCAAAGACAAAGCTGAGCAATTGCTTTCTGAAGTCAAAGTCAAAGCTGAGCAATTGCTTTCTGAAGCCAAAGACAAAGCTGAGCAATTGCTTTCTGAAGTGAAAGACAAAGCTGAGCAATTGCTTTCTGAAGTCAAAGACAAAGCTGAGCAATTGCTTTCTGAAGTCAAAGACAAAGCTGAGCAATTGCTATCTGAAGTCAAAGACAAAGCTGAGCAATTGCTTTCTGAAGTCAAAGTAGGTTGTTTGAGCAATTGATTTCTTAAGTCAAAGGTGGTATCTGAGCAATTGCTTTCTGAAGTCCAAGACAAAAGCTATGATATTGCTTTCTGAAGTCAAAGACAAAACTGAGCAATTGCTTTCTGAAGTCAAAGACAGAGCTTAGCAATTGCTTTCTGAAGTCAAAGACAAAACTGATCAATTGCTTTCTGAAGTCGAAGGTGGTGGCCGAGCAATTGCTTAAGGTAAAGGTAGTAGCTAAGAAATTTTTTAAGTCAAATGTAGCATGCAGCTAATCATTTGCTTAAGTACGATTTAATAGCCAAGCAATTGCTTTTGTCAAAGATAGTAGCTAATGTTCAAATGTATCAATTAAGTAGAGATTTGAAACCAGAGGTAAAAGCTAATTTTATTCAGAATCAGAATAGTATATATAGCTAAGTAATTGCTCAGAGTAAGAATAGTTAGTTGAGCAGTTTTTGAAAGCTCTACATTAGTAAAATATTTCGGTAACAATGACACTTTTTGAGCTTAATTTATCAAGTTTTCAATATCTCCAGGCGCTTGCCTTTAGTTAATGTTTCTGACGAATATAAGGAAATCATAATGAATCTCTACTTTGTTCTAATACACATTTACCCCCCGAACTAATCATTCAAAGTTGTGGTAGATGCAATGAATTGGCAAAGATGGACATTGATTTCACATGATAATGGATAATAAAGTTGGCACTTTTTGTTGTAAGATCCCTTAACTATATATAGTTCGTTGCCATATAGAATTTGAGAAGCCCTATAGAAGGTACATTGGGCGTGCATATCTCATGTGGCAATTTCCATTTTTAACATGTTCTATTTAGGATAAGGTTATTTCTCCTGTACCCTGCAGCGCCATAAGTGTTTTGAGAGCGTTGTTGTTTCGACAACTTTGGACGTTGTGGGTGGCATTCTGGATGTTCGCTCCTGGAGCAGTTTTATGAATTTTTGCACGAAATTTTAATATTACAGCCGTGTAATGTTTTATGCGGTCGAACGTGAATATCGATTCCAGGCGTCCGAAAAAAGTAGTTAAAAAGAAGATGGCAGATATAGTTGGCAAGGTACAATGGCAACATGCAGTCATTTTCATCCTAACCTTATTCAAATGACCGCAGGTTACGTGGAGATTTGTGTTCGACATATTCGTTTCTGATGGGTCCCAAAGGAGCAATTCGACCCTTTGATCTTATTCAAATGCCCTTTGTTACGATAAGACCGAAATGCACATTCCACTTCTGGCCAAGGTGGACTTATCTATTTTCCATCCCAACCACCCCCACACGGAATGCGGTGCAAGGGGCCCTTTCTGCCCGCCAGGCCTCCGAAAATGAGACCGCACTAAAAGTTTGGCCATAATAAAATATTATATACTGTATATCGTATCTCTAGCAACTTCATGATCTGTTCCCATAAACACCATGGCTCCCAGCAAATCTTGACTAAATAACAGTTTTAGTTAGGAAAACTTTGGTGTTATTCATTCTGCTGTTGGATTACATTAGAATTTTGCGATGGGGAGACGTGGTTTCATGTAAATTTATATTGGCCATATAATTTAAGGGGTTGGTTGCATTTGCTAGGGCGTTGTGTGGATATCGTGAACAAACCCCTGGAGTCTACCGTCGTGCTGCCCCTTATTTTATGGTAAATCTGGAATGGGTTTTGGGAATGTTGGCATGTGCACGGGGAAGTTTATTTGTTGCTGTCTTGCACCACCACCACCACCACCAACATGCTGGGGAGAAACTGAAATTTTATTGGCCCTTTGTTCTAACGGATTGATAGTCATATTTAGGTTTTGCATTATTGTAACGGAAATGCGAAGATATGCCTGCCTGCTTTTGAACTTTTCTCGAGATTAGCAAATAATACTTGCTTGAAGATGTGTGACGCCCACTGATGTAAGTAACACATATAAGACAGTTTTGTCCGAATTGCGCATTTGTAGTTAGATTAGAATATGGAATTTGAAATTGTTGAGACTTTGATCAACTGATCAAACTTTCTGCAAGTTGTGGTCAGAAAATGCAACCAAACATTTTGACTATCTATTCATTCCTTCGACGAGTGTACCTGATGTGGGCTGATGAGGTGACCTAAGCTGTTTTAAAATCTGCTTTAACATAATTAAGAAAATCTCAAGGAAATTTCCATGGTCTATACTTGTGGAAAAATCTTCTCAGGAAAGTTTTCTCAGGACATCATCCTGTGATAGCTCATGAACATACGTGGAGTGTGCTGATGAGGTGACTGAAGGTAGACTAGACTTAAGAATAAGAGTGCTCTAACATAATTTGGAATAAAATCTCGAGGAATGATCCGTAATGTGATTCTTGGGTTGTGATTTTAAAATTTTCGTATAAAATTGTTCGAAATTTTATTACACAAAACGTGTTTTCTCAGGACATCATCTTGTGCTATCACTTGAGCATACCTGGAGTGGGGTGATGAGGAGACATAAGGTGTCCTAGACTTACAAATAAGACTGCTCTAACATAATTTAGAATAAAATCTTGAGGAAAGATCCATAATATGATTCTTAAATTGTGATTTTGAAATTTTCGTATAAAATTGTTCTGGCAAGTTCGAAATTTTATTAACACAAAACGTGTTTTCTCAAGACATCATCTTGTGCTATCACATGAGCATACCTGGTGTGTGTTGATGAGGTGACGTAAGGTGTCCTAGACTTAGGAATAAGAGTGCTCTAACATAACTTGGAATGAAATCTCGAGGAATGATCCATAATGTGATTCTTGTGTTGTGATTTTTGAAATTTTCGTATAAAATTATTCTGGCAAGTTCGAAATTTTATAAACACAAAACGTGTTTCTAGATTTTTTTGTTATTACGTGGCTGCTCCCAAACTGCATTACAAATAAGGGGTCGTTTAAAAAAGACGTCCAAGGGAGGAGGGGGGCAATTTTCCGAGAAAATTTCGGTTAATCAGAAAAATGTGGTGGAATTGATAGTGAGGTGGGTGCTTGGAAATTTATGGAATGGGCCTTTGTATGTTTCAACAAATTTTCTGGACACCCTACTTTTCAAGAAATATGAAGGACTAAAATGGACACCATATGGACAGGGGTCAATTTTTGAAGGAATTTCGGGGACGTTCTTTTTGAATGGCCCCTAAGTTAAAAATGTGGCTCATTGACACAAAAAGCTTTTTTACAGAACCCCATGTCCACATGGCCAATTAATGTGTTGTTGTGCAGGAAGTTAACCAAAGGCCAAAAACGTTGAAGAAGCCTGACCCCTTGCCAAGCTCCTGCACCGCATGCATGCTGAAAGACATCCTCTATTCATCTCCAAATTAGTGTTGAACGTCACAAGTACATGGAAGTCCAAACGTGTCATCCAGAAACATTAATTGTAATGAAAACAGATGAATTAATAAACGTCGACACTTATTTTTTTCTTGTCCCCCAAGCGGCAGAAGTATCACGTTACCCCCTTCAGACTCCATGCATCTTCAGGCGTGGGGTTTTTCTAGTTTTTAAACAGCTAAATTTATGCCGGATTGCGGATTTTGAAACGGTCCACACCTGTTGGCAGTTATGTCAGCTGAAGGAGAAAGAATTTTTTGACGAAGTCGTAAATTCCAAACAGTTTTTGTCAAGAAGTGACACTCACGCTTTGCAGTTGCACCCAAAAGCTCTTTTCTTATATTTTTCTTTTCATTTTTTTTTTTTTTTTTTTTTGCCTCCTCTGACAGCGATGAAATAGTGAGGGGAGGAGGACCAGACTAGACCAAAAAAGCACTTTGTTGGAGCCTCCCTATAAAATAAGACTTATGGGAAGAGTTATTTGTGCCGAATTTCAAATGGGCCATGCATGCTTTATGGACATGCATGCTACAAGGGGGGGAAGAGACTGCAGACCCTGAGGAACGCACCTTTGCCAAATATACGGCCGAAAGGTTGTTGGGGTTGCGGTCAGCATTTCTTCCTTCGATATAATGTGCCTCGATTTTGTTTATTTATTGGCTGCTTAACGAAAAGGAGGGGGGTTTGACGTAGCCTAGAACATGCATAGGCCTACCTGAGATTCTCAACCTGTTTGCATGCATGAAGCTTGCCATGCCCAGCAGGACCCGAAAACTGTAGCACTGTGTTTGAAACTAGGAATGGATTCCTGGAATTTGGTCGTTGAATTTTTTTTTTATTTCATTTAAAGTTTACGGTAATTCCTTGGATGCATGCCAGTTTGCGTGCGTTTGGTTTTCCTTGGCATGGATTTAAGTGATTTAATTGACGTTTGTGATTGCTAGACATTTTCAATGGCTATCCACGCACGAAATAACACTGTCTGATGATTTGAGAACATGTCGATTACTTTTCGGTTTGAGTGCTGTGTAGGGGGCGTGCGTGTCGGCGGGGTTTTTAACCCCCCCTTTGTATCCCATCTATACAGGTTCATTTGTAAAACTGACCAGAATCGGTTTGAAATTTGCTTCAGGTTATCGCAGACATAATCCCTTCTTGGTAGTTCATGAACACTTTGTAGGCTCATGTTTTCCAATCTTATGTTGATTACACTTTTTTTTGTCAACTTTTTCCACTTCTAATGCATGTTGATAACGTTGTTTGGTCACTGGTTATCGTTGATAATTACTGGTTTTAAACATACATTATTTCAATTTTCAATTTAACTCAGTACCCAGTCAGCTAATAAATGTCATTTGGTGGAGCGTCGCACCCAATGATTTCAGGAGAATGCTTCTATACGTCAGTAGCGACTTAAACATCATTGTTAAATTAAATTTTTACTAAATCTGGACTTTCGTCAGAAAGGCTATTCCATCGTCTAATCGCATGCAAAAAGAAGGACCAATAGTAAGCATCCGTCTTGTCAGGAAGCTATGTCAAAGGATTTGAGTGATTATGTCTATTCCTAAAGTGATCATTAGGCGTTAAAATATGGAAAACAAGATGTGAATTACAAGAGAGGTTGAAACGTTTGAATAACCCCATTCGAGTCTGGACTTCAACATGTCCCAATCTAGAGAGTGGAGCATTTCTGCCACACTCGCGGAATGTTGGTAATCGTCCTTAGCAAATTTGGCTACCCTATGCTGGACCATCTCTATATCCTGAACCGAGTTTTACATGTAATTGTACACAATAGAACAATTGTTGTTACTCTATATACCTAGACTGCATGCCATCGATATTTAGGGATCCATTACAACTTGACGGTATATTCAAATTTAATTAGTGTGTAATGTTTTAAAAAATTGAGTGGCTCAAATTGCTTTTGGAGAGGTTGCGTATTATATTTTCTCTCTTTTTGACACCTTCTGATCGAAAAATCACTGCAGTAGAAGTAGTTATTTCGAGGGCTTACACCTATGTACGTTGCATTTTTCTGTAGTGTGGGGAATTTGATATAATGATGGTCAAGACAAACCAAATTAAATGCCTCTCTGAGTTCGTAATTTCTGCTCATCCTGCGAGGTGTATTTATTTTTGACACAAAAGCCAATAGTGTTTTATCCGAAAATTGATGTATTTATAGGAAGCAGCAGCCCTCACTGGTCTACCATCGAAGCATAAATATTTGAGCATGATGGCTCGGAAACACGTAGATTGAAATGGGGATATATAGTTGAAATGAGGAAAAAGAGTTTGTCATTTGAATAATATATGACGCTGACCAGAAGAAGGGGAAAAAATGATGCGGCCAGTTAGTAATTTGGCAGATGAAATGATTTTTTATCCGGATGTATTAAAGAAGGGAAAAAAATTAACTCGGAAATGTGTCAATTTGTACTCCGATTTATTTGAAGGCAACTTTGATGTCCCTTCAAATTTTATAGATGGAAACCGAGCTTGATTTTCTGAAAATGATATATTGGAAGTGGCTCCTGTATGTTTTTGCTTTAACGAACATTAATTGCTTACTGTTCCTGATGCACCATTAAGTTACTTCCATTAAAACTAACAACTCGTTAATTTTACCTGAGTGGAAGTATTACTCATGAGAAATTTCAGTTATGGTAATATCAGAAATTTGACATGTATATGGACATAGTACATGATACATTAGCAATAGCCAAAGTGTCAGTTTGAAAGTTGGCAAATGGGCCCCTGATGAAGTTCCACATTGATTCAAAATAAAATAATTTAAAACTTGACTTATAACAATATGTGTTTACATTTAGTATTTAATATATACTGTAATTACTAAATAATACAGATTTATTTCGTAAAAAGTTTAATTGTACCTTTTACCATTTATGTATTTTTTGAAAATTGTATTTATTTCGTATATACAAATTAATGATAACCATTTAGTTGTGAGTGGGCTTTTAGACCATGCAGTCCGCCAATGGGCATAGGCTGGTCCCATAACTGCTATCGAGAGCATCTCGAGAGTTTCTCTCAACTTTTATGTATATGTACTGTGTGTGCCCTTATCATTGCTATATTTCAATATACAGTTTGTGCCATATTAAATACCTTGATGACGGAGCCTAAAATGCCGTATCTTATTTACACATACACATAAATGTGCTCTCAGCACGAACTATTACCCTCAAGACTTTGCTGAAGTTTATTAAATAATTAATTATAATTAAAATACGCCATGTCGTTATACCCGTAAATATTATTCTAAAAGTCGATATGCGGAAATAAGATATTTTAAAATTTAATATAGAAATAATCAAGTGATTAACAGCATCTGTCAAGAGGTTTTTCTCCATAAATTTAATATATGTGAATTATCTGACATGTGGATAAGTGATCAGAATCTTGATCACGTAGCTAATGATGTTGCAATTAGCGTACTATAAGTTACACAGTATAGTATAAAGTACACATTATAGGATGTTTGTAATTTGATAATATACTTTCTATAACCAAATCATCTGAGTTTAGGGCCTAAACGGGAGAGTTTTCCGATTAGTTTTGACAAAATTTAATAAGACATTCCTATCACTCAATAGTGAAAATCAATTGTGTTTTAAAGTATTCTCGATTTTCCATTGTTTGAAAATGACCTTTCCTCCTTCCAGTACATGTACGTATAAATAAGGCATAAAGCACAATTTTTCGTGTTAAATCTCAGAGAAAAGCATGTCTGGTATTTCAGTATCTGTATATGATATGCACATAACATTTCGTTTTAAATTTCTAAGTTCAGTTTCATTGTGGCCGTGTAGCATATAGTACGTGTCTCTGGAGAATATTTACTCATGTTTTATGGGTTTGAAACAGCGATGGTATGTACGATAAAGATGCAAAGTAGAAGCAGGCCCACTTGGTATATTTTAATTGTAATTCCATTGTTTTCAATCACCTGGGGATGAATGGGATGGGATTCAACTCTTAGCTGTGAAGTATATATTCTATGATGATAAAATAAAAAAAATAATGCCTCGCGTCTTGACCCTTCTGTTATTAAGGTAGTTGACCTGAAGAATGGCCGTGTCAATCTCATTTATTATGTTGAGACGACTTAATTACTTTATTAATTAGTCGCTTTCTACATGAAATGCCATTAAGTGCGTTGATACGCTTGCGTGTTGTTGTGCATCGGTGAATTGTGTGTAACCAAGAAACACTTGTTTTTTCTTTTTCTTCTTTCGGAAAATTAAGTCATTATTGACTTGAAAAAACTGTTTACGAATCACATTTTTGTGGTTACGATGAACTAGTTAATCATTTGAATAAAGTGGAATTCGACAGATTTCTTCTTTATTCAGGCTTATTTAGAAATGCAGTGGAATCTTTAAAAATGAAAAAAACCTCCCTAAAGTAATAATGAATCATTTGTATTGGCCCCAATGATTTTATAAGGGAATATCAACAATGGATGGTCAGTAGATGTTTTTAACATTGAGGTTTGTGTTGTCAGATTTGGCTATATGCTCTAGCTGTTGACATTTTCAGTGTTCTAGAGATTGTGGTTTTGCTGACCTTAATCTTGTGATTTTTCTCAAGATCATGTATGAGTTCCTTGTGTTAAACACTTGGATAATCCTTTTTGTACTGACACAGGGCTATACAGACAGAATCTGTCATTTGTCGTGTGCGTTGAACATTAAAGGCCCAAACACACCAGACTCACTTTCCGAACTCACTTTGGTCCGCTCCGAAGTGCGCTGTATGTTTGGCATGCCAAAGAAATTTAGCAGACGATGTTGTGCGCATGCGCGAACCAAAAATTAGTGCGCTAGCAAGCTATACGTTTACAGAATTTATATTTTAACAGGTTTATGTTGATTATACCGAAAAGTTAAAGCTGGGATACATTTAATAGCTTGTGAACATACGTTTTAATTATAATATGGTTAGTGACTTTAATTGATACGTAACAAGGCCGGTCAATCTCATTACCACTGCCTGTGGAGAATTCGGTGATTATATTTAATAGTAATTATCTTTCAACTTCAATTTAATATTTGCTGATTAAATTGAGCGATTTCAGCAAGACATTGGCAGGTTTGCGTTTGCATACTGCATACAAACCTTTCCCAAACCCGTTAGACTCAAAATTAATTTTAACAAATGAACTTCCATGTGCCATTCTACGGTTAGACGTACAAAACCAAATGTAAACACCGTCTACTAAATTTGTTACACGCTAATACAATGCACAATATTTCACTGTATTTAATTGTATACAGTATATAGAATATAATATGTATTTAAATATCTGATGCCATATATATACAGTGGTACCTCCCTTACCGGACACTCCCGAATAACGGAAACCTCTATATAATGGACATTTTTACCAGTCCCAGT